>JAJOOO010014154.1:0-16602 GCA_029582685.1 Solanum piurae | reverse complement strand
TAGCTCTTTACTCTTAAAAAAAATGAGACAAACTGATCTAAAATCAGTCTAACACTCTAATACAACCAAAACAATTGATTAGTGAAAAGACCAAAATGACCTTAAAATTTCCGGACGGATTTCCCTGCCAACTGCCCAACTTCCAAAGGGCATAACTCACTCATACGAACTCAGAATCGAGAAAACTCGGTGGCGTTGGAAAGATTATTCCACGAGATTTGCAAACATAACTGGGACTACTCGTAACTCATCCTGAGCTAGGAGTTATGACTGCTCAAATTTGGCCAGAAACTCATATTTTCCCACACTTAACCAAATTTTCCAGATTCTGAGTTTAGCCAAATTTCCAGATTCTGAACTTAGCCAAATTTCCAAAAAATGATAAATTCCAATTCTAAGCCTCTTCATAGATATTTCAAATTGCCGGATGTTACATACAGTCTGAAGTTCACACAACTTTCTTGCTATGCTCTGGAGATGGTTGCTGACATGAGGAGCAGGATGAGTTTATTTGTTGCTGGGTTGTCTCGTTTGTCAAGCAAGGAAGGCAAGGCAACTATGCTAATAGGGGATATGGACATAGCAAGGCTAATGATCCATGCACAATAAGTTGAGGAGGACAATCTGAGGGATAGAGAAGAGTTTAAGTTTAAGAGGGCTAAGACATCAGGGAATGAGTCCGGGCAGCAAAAGGGCAATGCAAACCGGTCTTCCTTCCAACAGAAACAAAAGGGACTTACTCCATCATCTGCTAGTGCACCTGCACCAAGAAACAAAGGTGAGTTCCAGAATCAGAATTCCCAAAATTTCAGAGCTAGACATGCACATTCTCAAGGTAGTGTGGCACGAAGGGGTAGTAAGCCTCATGCATGTGCTAAGTGTGGTAGGAGCCGCTCAGGGGTGTGTCATGATTTCTCCACTAGTTGCTTCAAGTTTGGTCAGAACGGTTATTTTATGAGAGAGTGTCCTAAGAACAGATAGGGTAATGGTAATAGGGGCAATAGAGCCCAGTCTTCTTCATTTGCTCCACCAGATATAGCTGCAACTAGAGGAGCTACTACTTCAGGGGCAGGCGGAGGAGGAAACTGTATGTATGCTATTACTAGTCGCTAAGAGAAAGAGGATTAGCCAGATGTTGTCACTTGTATGATACAAGTCTTTAACTTTGATGTTTATGCTTTGCTAGATCCAGGAGCGAGTTTATCC
Organism: Solanum piurae; assembly: GCA_029582685.1. Classification (NCBI taxonomy): domain Eukaryota; kingdom Viridiplantae; phylum Streptophyta; class Magnoliopsida; order Solanales; family Solanaceae; genus Solanum; species Solanum piurae. The sequence continues at coordinate 15,396 of JAJOOO010014154.1, read as the reverse complement.
TTTGTAACTCCTTATGTTGCGATGAATTTTAATTTGATGTTCTTCCTGAGAAACTTATTGAGCCAATTCAGTGTTTCTACACCTGTTGGTGAGTCTATTCTACCAGAGAGAGTATCATGATTGTACCATTTTTGTTAATCACAAGAGCACTATGAATGACTTAGTTGAGTTAGATATGGTAGATTTTGATGTCATTCTAGGTATGGACTAGCTTCATGCCTATTATGCGTCAGTAGATTGTAGAACTCAAGTTGTCAAGTTCCAGTTTCCTAATGAGCCAGTTATGGAAAGTTAGTTTCCAAGGGGTGTGTCTATCACTTAGTCCGAGTTAATGACTCTAGTATTGAGATACCTCATATTCATTCAGTTCCAATAGTAAAAGAGTTTCTAGAAGTCTTTCCAGATGATCTTCCCGGAGTCCCTCCTGAGAGAGAAATAGACTTCGATAGAGATATTCTTCCCGATACTCATCCAATATCTATTCCTCCATATAGGATGGCACCAACATAGTTGAAAAAGCAATTGAAAGATCTCCTAGAGAAAGGTTTTATTCGACCAAATATCTCACATTGGGGCGCTCCGATCTTATTTGTGAGGAAGAAGGATGGTTCTCTTAGAATGTGTATAGATTACCGTCAGTTGAACAAGGTTACTATAAAAAATAAGTATCCTCTTCCGAGAATTGATGATCTCTTCGATCAACTTCAGGGTGCCACTTGTTTTTCTAAGATAGACCTCAGATCAGGCTACCATTAGTTGAAAGTAAGGGAATGTGATATTCCAAAGACTACATTCCAGACCTGTTATGGTCATTATGAGTTTTTGGTCATGTCGTTTGGTTTAAGTAATGCGCCTGCAACGTTCATGGACCTTATGAATAGAGTATTCAAGCCTTATTTAGATATGTTTGTTATCATATTCATTGATGACATACTAATCTATTCGAGGAATGAGGAAGATCATGCTAGTGATCTCAAAATAGCTCTCCAAACTCTAAAGGATAGAAAGTTGTATTCCAAGTTCTCTAAGTGTGAGTTTTGGCTCGAGTCTTTGGCATTCTTAGGCTACATTGTTTCTGGTGATGGAATTAGAGTTGACACTTAGAAAATAGAGGCAGTGCAGAATTGGCCTAGACCCACATCTTCAACTGATATTAGGAGTTTCTTGGGGTTGGCTGGATATTATAGAAGGTTCGTAGAGGGGTTCTTATCTATTTCATCCCCTTTGACCAAGTTGACTCAGAAAATAGTGAATTTTCAATGGTCTGAAGCTTGTGAGAAAAGCTTTCAGGAATTGAAAAAGAGGTTGACTACTGCCCTAGTATTGACCTTACCAGAAGGTACACAAGGTTTTGTTGTATATTGTGATGCTTCCCGAATTGGACTGGGTTGTGTGTTAATGCAGAATGGTAAAGTTATAGCTTATGCCTCCAGACAGTTGAAAGTTCACGAGAAGAATTATCCAACCCATGATCTAGAGTTGGCTGTCGTAGTATTTTCTTTGAAAATATGGCGTCATTATCTTTATGGTGTTCATGTGGATGTGTTCACCAATCACAAGAGTCTTTAGTATGTGTTTAGTAAGAAAAAGCTTAATCTCAGACAGCGAAGGTTGTTAGAGTTACTCAAGGATTATGACATGAGTATTCTTTATCACCCAGGTAAGGCTAATGTTGTTGTTGATGCCTTGAGTAGATTATCTATGGGTAGTACCGCCCATTTTGAGGAATATAAGAAAGAGTTAGCAAAATATGTGCATAGACTTGCACAATTATGAGTTCGGCTAATGAATTCCACCGAATGAGGAGTAGTGGTGATGAATGGGGCTAAATCATCATTAGTGTCAGAAGTGAAAGAAAAGCAAGACCAAGATCCTATTCTGCTTGAATTGAAGGAAAATATTCATAAGCAAAAAGTAATGACTTTTGAACAAGGGGGGGATGGTGTATTGAGATATCAAGGTAGATTGTGTGTACCAAAGATGGATGAACTCCAAGAGATGATCATGGAGGAAACTCATAGCTCCGAATATTGCATTCATTTGGGTTCCACAAAGATGTATCGTGACTTGAGAAAAGTATAATGGTGGAATAGTATGAAGAAAAGTATTGTCGAGTTCGTTGCTAAATGCCCAAATTGTCAACAAATTAAAGTAGAGCACCAAAGGCCCGGTGGTATGGCTCAGAATATATAACTTCCGGAATGGAAGTGGGAGATGATCAATATGGATTTCATTACAGGCTTACCAAGGTCTCGCAGGCAACATGATTCTATTTGGGTGATTATTGATAGAATGACTAAATTAACCCACTTTTTACCTGTAAAGACTACCCATTCGGCAGAAGATTATGCTAAGTTGTATATTCAAGAAGTAGTCAGACTTCACGGGGTTCTGGTATCAATTATTTCAGTTAGAGGAGCACAATTTATGAAACAATTTTTGTCACTCCCCGAGCCTACATCCTGGACGTGGCTGGCACTCGAAGACCATTGCTGGCCTCAAGCGAACCCTTGGCCTGGTCTACTTAACTCAGCAGAAGACTTAAACATAAGAAAATATAACTCATGCATAACTTGAGAAATAATAGTTTAGCCAAAGTGGCAACTCAGTCTTTAAACCACATCTGAATGATAATGTAAAGACAACTAAACTACTAACTATCTATGAAACCTCTAAACAACTGAGATAGATGTTGGGACAAACCCCACAACATCCTAATGAACTAAACTAGAAAGCGAATAAAAGAGTCCTCCGGAATGCAAGGAGGCTCACTACTGACTCTGAGTTGCTCAATTGGATCAACGAGGCGCTGGGTGCTAATTCTGGTTACTTGAATCTACATCATAAAACGATGCAGGCCAACTGGCATCAGTATATTGAATGTACGAGTATGCGAATTGGAATGCTAAACAACATAGGCTAGAGAAGGGATCTGAACGAAACTAAAGAACTTACCTGGCTCAACTCAACTCAACCTGACTGACTCATTTCAATATAGAGCAATTTAAAACAAGTGCAATATAAGGAAAAGTTGTTTAAAAACATGCTATAACTCTGTGTGTATGCAAATATACAATAAATCTGAGATGTATATAGAAATACAAATGAACTGATGTATATAAAAATACAATAGCTACTGTGGGAGTTTCTCTAACCGACAACCATCACATAAGAGCTATAGTGATGATACACCGATCGACCTCACGCTGCCAGAGCATTCTATACCCGGCCAAAAGTATAGAACCTGAACTGCCTAATGGATCCACTAGTCTAATTTGAAAAGGATTCATCTAAAAAGTATGAGCCTCTTCTACCTATGATGGCTACATAGTTCTATGGGGGATGTGGGTTTTTTGAACGCACCCCCAATTCGGTGCTCAATACTACTCCCAAAAAAAATGTACTGGCTTTTATGTTTTTAAAACATATTTCCTCTGTGATTTGAGATTAGTGCTCAAAACTTAGTTCAAAGGCTATCTTGGAAATCAAAGTTTCCCTTCTTGCTTCATTTAGAAAGCGATTACTCTATTCTGAAAAACTTGCCCGAAGGCTCTTTGGAAATCTCAGTTTCCAACCTTGTTTAAATGTGTAAACATTTCTTTTAAACTTCTTTGGGAATACTTAGTTCCCTAATAACTTTTGAGAAATGAACTCAACTCTTTACTCTTTACTTTACTTGAAACTTGAGCCTTAAAACGAAGTTAAAACGTTTAATAAAGACTCTTGAAAACTTTAAGAAACTTTGCTTTAACTTGCTTCTTAACTTCTAGACTTGACTCTTAACTTCTTTGACTTAGACTCTTAATTGATCTTGACTTGGCTCTTAACTGATCCTTGAATTGAATTATGGGTTCAAGGATTAAGATTTGTGATTGGAAAGATCTCATGTTGTTTAGGAATGATTTTAGATAGTTAAACATGAGAAAAGACCGAAAACCAAAATACGAAGGTGGATCTGTGACGCGGAGGCATAATTAAAATTTTGTTCTGAAAGTGTCTTTTGAGGCAGAACACCTCGTGTCAGCTCCGCGACGTGAAGCTGAAATGTTCAAATCTGGGCACTAGGCGCGCGACGCGCGACCACAACTTAATTTCGTCCGACGAAATTTCTTCTTCGATTTCCAACCCCAATTCACCCAAACTCGGTTCTTTTCCTTAAATAACTTTCAGATACAGATACCCAACAGTGTACCTAAGAATCTAACTCAAAACGACCCTATAATGCGACATAACGAAGTTAAAAACTTTCCAACTCAGGCAATTCAAGAACAATATATGAATTCAAGAATAGATATCAAGATCATCAATATTCAAATGCTTTTAGGACGAATCCAAACTGGAATAAGTATGCTTGGCACGTGGAAGAAAGATCCCAACATTATGAGAGCCTCACATACCTGATCGAAGCAAATCCTTAGCGAAAACACGTTCTTGACGAAATTGCCCTTTTCTTCTTCCTCTTTTCTCTTCTCCTTTCTCCTTAGCCCTAGCGTGAAAATTCTGATATTCTAAAACTGACTAAGTTCAGTCTTGACCCTTATAAAACTCCTAAAATTGGACTAAAATAATAGGGTAGTGAAACGACTAAAATACCCTTAAAATTCCGGATTGGACATTTCCTTAATCCAACAGCCCAACTTCCAAAGGGCATAACTTGCTCATACGAACTCGAAATCGCACAAACTTGGCAGCGTTGGAAAGACTATTCCAAGATCTTCCCAACCACATCTGGAACTACACCTAACTCATTCTGATCTAGTAGTTATGGCCGTCTGAAGTTGACCAAAATCTCAATTTTAACTTATTTGAAATTTTCCAGATTTCCTTATACTTTCCAAAATAACTATTTCCAGATTTTAAACCTCTTTCTAGTTCTTTCTAGTTGCGAGATGTTACAGTTTTGGAAGTCATTCTAGAAAGGCTTGGGTTCAAAGGTGAACTTGAGTACTGTTTTTCATCCTCAAACAAATGGTCAAGAAGAGCGCACTATTCAGACTTTAAAAGATATGTTGAGGACCTGTATGATTTATTTCAAGGGTAATGGGATTATCACCTACCTCTCATTGAGTTTGCCTACAATAATAGTTACCATTCTAGCATCCAGGTGGCTCCTTATGAAGCTCTTTATGGGAGAAAATGCCGGTCTCCTATTGGATGGTTTGAGGTTGGTGAAGCTGGGTTGATAGGACCAGACTTAGTTCATCAAGCTATGGAGAAAGTGAAAGTTATTCAAGAGAGGTTGAAGACAGCGCAGAGTCGTAAAAAATCCTACATTGATATTAGGAGAAGAGAGTTAGAGTTTGAAGTAGATGATTGGGTATACTTGAAAGTCTCACCCATGAAGGGTTTTATGAGATTTGGTAAGAAGGGGAAACTTAGTCTCTGATATATTGGTCCTTACCGAATATCCAAAAAGGGTTGGTAATGTGGCTTACGAGTTGGAGCTACCACAAGAGTTAGCAGCAGTTCATCCAGTGTTTCATATTTCTATGTTAAAAAAGTGTATGGGCGATCCTTCACTAATCATACCAACTGAAGATATTGGTATCAAGGATAACTTTTCTTATGAGGAGATTCATGTTCAGATTCTAGATTGCCAAGTTCGCAAGTTGAGAACGAAAGAGGTAGCATCAGTCAAAGTTCTGTGGAGAAATCAGTTTGTTGAGGAAGCTACTTGGGAAGATGAGGAGGATATGAAGAAGATATACCCACATCTCTTCAAATCCGGAGAAGTTCCAAATTAAGGTACTAATCCTTTTCTTGGCATTTATTTTAAGTTGGCATGTTGTATTTACATTTTGCTTGTGGGGTGTTTGAGCTAGATGTTAAATATTACACCTTAGCCTACTAAGAGTAATCTCATTCGAGGACGGATTTTCCCAAGGGGACGATATTGTAACACCTCGCTATTTGAAAGAACTAGAATTTGAAAGAAACCATTTTTGGAAATAATCAAATTAGGAAAGTTTGACAAAGTTAAGCAAAGTATGAGGTTTGGTTCATATTTAAATGACAATAACTCCTAGCTCATGATGATTTAGGTGTGATACAAGATACCGTAGGAAATATCTTTGAATTATCTTTCCAACGCCGCCGAGTTTGCTCAGTTTCGAGTTTGTATGGGGGAGATATGTCCATTTGAAGTTGGGCTGTCTAGATAAAGAAAATCAACCGTATTTTAGAAGGGTATTATGGTCTTTTCACTACCCAATTAATTAAATTCATTTTTGGTAATTAAGTTGGGGTCTAAACTGATTGGATTCAACTTACGCTTCATAAAATAAGTTAGGGGTTTGAGAGAAGAGAAAAGAAGAGGAAAAAAAGCTTAGAATCATCACGTTCTTGAAGATTTGCTTGTGGATTTCACCAAGGGTTGATCCCTATGAGGTATGTGAGTTAACATAGCTCTGGGTTCGTTCACCCACACGCAAAACATGTTTATTTTAGTATGATTTTCGTCCTAAAAGATTGAGAATTTAATGTTCTTGAGTTGTGTTCTTGAATTGCTGTCGTTCTTGAATTTGGGATGAGATTGAGGAGTTCTTGAGAGTTTAATGTCGATCGTTAGAATTGTTTTGAGTTAGATTCTAGTGTATATGTTTTGGGTATCTGAATCTAAAGAGAAATTGAGAAAAAATCGAATTTAATCGATTTAAGATCAGAAAATGAGTTGGAAAATTTGTCAGGTTTGACTAGGGGAAAGCTGCCCCCCCCCTCGTAGCGCTAGGAAGGCTGGGGTGGGGCGCCAACAGTGCGCCAGAAATGGGTTCCAGTACTTTGGGGTTGGTTCCCCGCGACAAGAACGCGCTCAGGTCGTCTGCCCCCACCCATTTTTCATCGCTTAGCCCGTCTAAGTCCTTCTAAAGTGTACTAACACTTCCTATTGATTCTAACTACTCTAAATGACTTCTAAACATCTAGAAATTATCCATAAACATGATTCATAACCTTGAATCCATAAATTCAAATTCAAGGAAAGTTAAGAGAGTTCTTAGAGTCTTTTCAAAAGTCTTTTGCAAATGCTTTAAACTTGTTTTTAAGACTTGAGTTTTGAGTTGAGTAAAGAGTAAAAAGTGAAGTTCATTTCTTCAAAAGAGTATATGGGGACTATGTATTCCCAAAGAGTAAATGTTTTCACATTTAAACAAGAAAGGAAATATTGATTTTCAATAGAGCCTTTGAGCTAGTTTTTCAGTAAAGAGTAAATTCTTTCACAATTAAGCAAGAGAGGAAACTTTGATTTCCAAGGGAGCCTTTGAGCTAAGTTTTTGAGAAATAATCTCAAACCACAGAAAGAAGTTGTTGTATGTTTTGGGAGTAGTATTGAGCACCGATATGGGGGAGAGTTCAGACAACTCCCAGCCCCCATAAACCATGTAGCCATCATGGGTTGAAAAAGGGTCATACTTTTTAGATGATTCCTTAGTGCATTTTAGCATAGACTAGTGGATCCACTAAGTAGTTAGGTTCTATGCCATTGGCAAGGTATAGGACGACCCTGGTAGCGTAAGTCAAAACGTTGTATCATCACATAGCTCTAAAGTGATGGTTGTCGGTAAGAGTTAATTGTATTTTTTATATACATCCAGAGTTTATATTGTATCTTTGCATACATACAAAGTTACTATTGTATTTCTAAATACACAGAGTTGTTATCCATGTTTTAAAAGTTTTTCTTTATATTGCATTTACATTATTGCTTTATATTGAAATGAGTAGAGTTGAGCCCAGGTATGTCCTTTCAGTCCCTTTCAAGCTTATGTCTAGTTTTAGAATTCCCCTCGCATACTCATACATTCAATGTATTGACGCCATTTGGCCTGCATCGTTGTTATGATTCAGATACAGGTAACAAGGATCAACATCCAGCGCTTCGTTGATAGTTGAGCTTCAGAGTTGTTGGTGAGCCTCCTTGTTTTCGGAGTACTCTTTTTTTATTACCTTGTTAGTTAGTTCATTGGCTCTTGTCCCGACGTCCATCTCAGTTGTTAGAGGCTTCATAGACAGTTAGTTAGTTCATTTGTCATTATCTTGTTATTGGCTTATGTTGAATCTTGTGTTGCCATCTTGGCTAGTTGAATTTTCTTTTAAGACATTCGAAGTTATTTAATAAGTTATCTTTGAGACTATTTTCCTGTTATTTAAGTCTTCCGCTAAGAGTTAAGTCAGGCCAAGGGTTCATTTGGGGACAACAATGGTTCTTGAGTGCCAGTCCCGCCCAGGGTGTACGCTCGGGGCGTGACATTAACCCTCTTGATGAAAACAAACCTAACTATAGGAAGTTTTGTTGATTTACCATTCATCACTAATATTGTAATGGCTCAACTTGTTATTAGTGATATTGTCCGCTCTGGACCTAGGCCTTACGACTTTAAATTGTGTCGCTAGTTGGTAAGGCATGCTTACTTATATACTCAACATAGCTCCTATGTTTTACCAATGTGAAACTTCTTATCTTAAGTTGGGTGTCACAGATATTGTAGGGATGCTATATATATTGTCTCCCATTTTAGCCTTCTTTAATATTTTACTGTTAATCTCATGAAGTCACAATTTTGAAAGTTGTAGACAGTCATTAAACAATACATCAAATAGTTAAACATATGACATATTAATTGCCACAATTTTCTTTTCCAAACAATAACCATATAAATTAACTTACATAAAGTTAGTTAATTTGGAAGCACCACACAAAATTACGGAAGATTAAAGAACAAAATAAATAAAAGAGACTCATGTTATACACTTTTGCAACAACATATACATATGATATAATCATTGATTTTTTCTTGAATTAGTTTTTGACGCGACAATTCTTCCTGATTTCTCCAGCATTTCCAGTAAGAAGTTCAATGGCTCCCATTTTCTGCATGGATCTCGCAAACTCAAAAAAGAAAGTCTTATCTTCTTGCAATTTCTTGATGACAATTACTGAGTCTTTGTCATTGAGAAGGGCAGCATCAGATTGGAACAACCCTTTGTTCTGATTAATAAGAATGTTGAAATAATTGCTATCAAATGAAGTTGAGCTCATAGGGTCCATTTCCACAGTAGTATTTGGATTGGCTGGATTCGGACAAAAATCCTTCAATGATTCAGCATAAGTAGCATTGAGAGATGGATCCATATCACCTTTGCCAGTGAAATTGTAGAGTCTCCTTGAGAATGCTCCACAATGAGCAACACCAATTGTGTGAGCACCTACATATAATACATGAAGTATATTACTATTAGTACTGGTGGATTTAACTTGTATACACTGACAGTTTATATAAATTGATTCATGATATTGTTCTCTTTGTAAGACACATAAAATATTTTACCTGATAATGCAACGAGATCATCGACATTTAGGCCTTTGTTTGCAAAGATTTGCTTAAGGGTTGCAAAATCTGAGAATGGTGAAGGTAAGTTTCCTTTCACATCACTTGCAAGGGAAACAAACCCATCTTTTCTTCCAGTTTCCACTTCCCACATTAAAGTTTTAAACTACATGCAAAGAGTAATTATTAGAGTCGCAATAATTTTTTTTATATATTAAGTGGATTTTCTTAATAAAAATAGCTATTGAATTCTATTGAACTCATAACTTCAAGAATAGACTGTCCTTTGAACACATTGACAAGTTATGTACATATATGGAGATGTAATTACGTACATGATAAGAAATATCATCACGAAGTTATGTATATATATGGAGATGTAATTACTTACGGGATAAGAAACAGCATCACGAGCAACTAAAGCTAAAATGTCAGCACAAGAGACAATGCCAGGACATTTAGCCTCAACTTCTTGCTTGATATCATCAATTACATCGAAACCACCCAAAGAGAGATTTGGTGTAGCCTCCTTCTCTGAATCATCTGAACCAACTTTGTCCAGCAATATGGATGCGTCACACCCCTATTATAAATTTGCATAATGTCAGGACATAAATTAATGTAACATGTCAGTGTACATAACTTAAATTCTATTACGAAATAATGTATGTGTGCATGGTATTGTAATTCTAATTGGTACATATATACCTTAACGAAACAATCATGATAGTGAATTCGAAGCAACTTAGCACCCAAGGTAGCGTCTTTTGCAACTTTGCTCCAAGTGATATCTCTAATAAGTTGTTCAACAGTTGGACAATGAGTACTTTGATAGTAGTTCTTTCGTGGTGCATTTGAGTTCCTTGCACCCCAAACATTCTTAATTGCATCCCAAGTATTGCTTGCACCCCAAGCATTCCTTGCACCGTCTTCATTCTTTTCATCGTCTTCGTTCCTTGCACCGTCTTCATTCCTTGCACCCCAAGCATTTCTTGAATAGTCTTCATTCCTTGCACCCCAAGTCTTTCTTGTATAGTCTTCAATCTTTGCATCCCAAGCAACTCCACCAAGAACAAGACATAGAAAAACAAGACAAGTTGGTACAAATTGAGTTGTCATTTTCTTTTCTTAGCTAGGAATTATGTGAAGGACTTAAGCTTAAGAATAATGAAGATGATGAAAAAAGCAAAATGCTTAGGGCACAATGGTTTTATCCTCAAGAAGAGTTTCCTTTTATAGGCAATGGAAGATATATATAAAAATAATTGTTCAATGAGTCGTGTGGAGCTTAATTATGCTTCTCAAAAGTCTCCTAAAATATACCCTACTAGTACTTGGTAGTCACCCGCCATATGGTTAGGCACGTTGAGCTTAGTGTACTCGATCGCTCCATTTCAATTTATTGTCAACTTATTTAATTTAACTAGTCATGCAAGACATTTGTATGATTATAAAAAAATATTATTAAGTAAATGAAATTGAGGGCGCACTAAATGATCACTTGGTGAAATTTTGTGGTTCTAACTCATATTTTTATGGTATGCCGAGTTACAACTTCTTAAATCAAATTCTATAGCTCTAACTCATATTTTTATCTAAATATTGTCAACTTATTACTTATAGAATATAATTATGTTAACAATTCATATAATGATTGTCTCAGTAGAATGATATTTTTCAATATTGAATTGATAAAATCTTACCTAAAACTAACAATTGAAAATATTATTCAAAGAAATATTTATAAGAGGGAAAATGGGTTGTTATACCTGTCAACTTTGTCATTTAAAGCTGATATACATCTCCTTATGAAAGTTGATCATATATATCCTTACTATTACATAATGATTCACATATATCATTTTCTTCAAACGGAAGTGAAAAATTAATTTAATTTTTTTTTAAATATCATGTATGGGTATATTTAATCTCTCATACGTAATTTTCTTTTTTACTTTTTTGACTCAATGACTAATCTAGATTTATTAATTTGATGGTCCAATTTTGTTTTAACTAATTTTCTTGTAATTTTTTTTATGGATGCCCCCAAATAAAATTTAAAGATACAAAAGCTAAATTACAATCTCAATTCATTCAAGCATTAACCCATTTTAAGAGAATCCTCAATTGAAGTCAATTTAATCTCTAATTTCAACCTATTTTAAGACTCTTTATTTGGATCAATGTAACGTATGTTCCTATAAATTACTATCTATTTTATATCTTTTAGAATTTGTCTATCCGTTTGTAACTTTTTTTAAAAAAATCTTCAGTTGAAATTCAAATTGTGGTTATAAAAGTTGAATAACAATATGTTAAAATTATTGAGATTAAGTGGGTCAAATTGGATGGGTCATACTCATGACCCAACCCGATTTTTAGACCTTTGAGCCCAAAGTAAACTTGGGCAAATGAAGACCCAACCCAATTTCTATATCAAATCCATTTTAATATCTCTAATTTCAACTCAACCTACTCATTTGACACCTCTAGACACGAGTATTTATGAAACACTTTGTAATGAGTGATATATCAACTTTAAATAATAAAGTTGGTGATATATCAGGCCCCTTTTCCTTTATAAAAAATATTAAGTTATAATTTACATCTTAAAAAAAGTACATATCAAAATTTATTTAAATTTCAGTTCTCCAACTAAAATTTCAGTTTATGCCTTCCTTCCATGAAGATGATGTCTTTCGAAACAGAATATTAATTGAAGAATCCTTCTTTGAACCATATACTAACTATGAATTATATATTACTAGTAATTTATTTATATTGTTTGACTAATCAGATAAAACCTTCACTGATAAAGAGCTCATATAGAAGATAAATTTATTAATTAGAGAATGAAATGGTTATTGTTTTGTATTTATAAGTACTTTCTACAACTAACAAAGCATATTGCCAAAATATTCCCTGAATTTCAAAGTCAAAGAAAAAGTAATCCAATTGATCTAGTAGTTTTGAATTGCATTAAAATTTAGATTATCTTAAAAATTAGTATATGTTTTGGAGGGAATAATGTAGGAAAACAATTAATTCAGGAGTATTATTTAAGGGAGTTCCACGAGTATAGTGAGAGGTAGGTAAGTCTAATTAGGTTTGTCAAAAGAATATGAAAAATCAATTAGATCGACTGAATATAATTGCATCAAACTGATTTATATCATTTTTTCAATAAAATCGTGCTCTTTTATTTAGGTGTATAATTGTCCTGGACAATTGGGATAATTAATCTTTTTAATTTATAATAAAAACTGAAAAAGTTCTGAATCGAACTGAACCAATAAATTACGTGTATGTAAATATATTATATATATTAACAATATGTTTATTTTAATATATAAATATATTTTATAACATTTTTCAAATATAAATATAACATAGATACTAGATAGTAGATACCCTATCAAACAATACAACAAAACCTATGCAAACACTATTACTAAATATTTAAGATCAAACAATGTTTTACATTCTTAACATCCCAGTAAAAAAATGAAATGCTTCTTTAAGAACATACTTGCGAAAGAAATCAAACTATAGCATGGTTGGCATGACATCTCTTTGGCTTCCAAATAAATCTGCATCATTTGGGGGCTGCTCATCGCGGCTAAAAATAATTACTATCAGTTTTACGTTTTTTCTATTCTTTTTTTATTAAAAAAAACACGATTTAAGTCCACTAAAAATTGACTACTAACAGTTTGTCTTTTCTTAAGAAAAAAAACACAATTTAAGTTTACTAAATATAGACTACTAGCATTTTCCTTGTTAAAAAAAACACAATTCAAGTTAATAAAAAATAGACAATTCATGTTTTTGAAAAGAGAGTGTGAGACATTGTTGTTAACGATAGGGGTATACGTAAGTCACTCTTATAACGATAGGAGTAGGGATGTCAAAAATGAACTCAAATATAGGTAACCTGCCCAAAATTTAAAGGGTTGAGCTCAAGATAATTTGAATTGGGTTCAATCTCAATTCATTCAAGCATTAACCCATTTTTAGAGAATCCTCAATTGAAGTCAATTTAATCTCTAATTTCAACCTATTTTAAGACTCTTTATTTGGATCAATGTAATGTATGTTCCTATAAATTACTATCTATTTTATATCTTTTAGAATTTGTCTATCCGTTTGTAACTTTTTTTTAAAAAATCTTGAGTTGAAATTCAAATTGTGGTTATAAAAGTTGAATAACAATATGTTAAAATTATTGAGATTAAGTCGGTCAAATTGGATGGGTCATACTCATGACCCAACCCGATTTTTAGACCTTTGAGCCCAAAGTAAACTTGAGCAAATGAAGACCCAACCCAATTTCTATATCAAATTCATTTTAATATGTCAAATTTCAACTCAATCTACTTATTTGACATCCCTAGACACGAGTATTTATGAAACACGTTGTAATGAGTGATATATCAACTTTAAATAATAAAGTTGGGAATATATCAGATCCCTTTTCCTTTATAAAAAATATTAAGTTATAATTTACATCTTAAAAAAAGTACATATAAAAATTTATTTAAATTTCAGTTCTCCAACTAAAATTTCAGTTTATGCCTTCCTTCCATGAAGATGATGTCTTTCGAAACAGAATATTAATTGAAGAATCCTCCTTTGAACCATATACTGACTATGAATTATATATTACTAGTAATTTATTTATATTATTTGACTAATCAAATAAAACTTTCACTGATAAAGAGCTCGTATAGAAGATAAACTTATTAATTAGAGAATGAAATGGTTATTGTTTTGTATTTATAAGTACTCTCTACAACTAACAAAGCATATTGCCAAAATATTCCCTGAATTTCAAAGTCAAAGAAAAAGTAATCCAATTGATCTAGTAGTTTTGAATTGCATTAAAATTTAGATTATCTTAAAAATTAGTATATGTTTTGGAGGGAATAATGTAGGAAAATAATTAATTCAGGAGTATTATTTAAGGGAGTTCCACGAGTATAGTGAGAGGTAGATTAGTCTAATTAGATTAGTCAAAAGAATATGAAAAATCAATTAGATCGACTGAATATAATTGCATCAAACTGATTTATATGATTTTTTCAATAAAATCGTGCTCTTTTATTTAGGTATATAATTGTCCTGAACAATTGCGATAATTAATCTTTTTAATTTATAATAAAAACAGAAAAAATTCCTAATCGAACTATACCAAAAACATTACGTGTATCTAGATATATTTTATCTATTAACAATATGTTTAATTTAATATATAAATATATTTTATAACATTTTTCAAATATAAATATAACATAGATACTAGATATTAGATACCCTGTCAGACAATAAAACAAAATCTATGCAAACACTCCTACTAAATATTTACGATCAAACAATGTTTTACATACTTAACATCCCATTAAAAAATTGAAATGCTTCTTTAAGAGCATACTTGCAAAAGAAATCAAACTATAGCATGGTTGACATGTATTGTATATTCAAATTCTACATCTCTTTGGCTTCCAAATAAGTCTGCAAATAAAGAAGTCTATGGACCCCACCACATCATTTGGGGGCTGCTCATCGCGGCTAAAAATAAACACTATCAATTCTACGTTTTTTCTATTCTTTTTTTTTTTTTTAAACACGATTTAAGTCCATTAAAAATAGACTACTAACAGTTTGTATTTTTTTTAAGAAAAAAAACACAATTCAAGTTTACTAGATATAGACTACTAGCATTTTTCTATTTAACAAAAAACAAAATTCAAGTTAATAAAAAATAGATAATTCAAGTTTTTGAAAAGAGTGTGTAAGTCATTGTTGTTAACGATAGGGGTATATATAAGTCACTCTTATAACGATAGGAGTAGGGGTGTCAAAAATAAACTCAATCATAGGTAACCTGCCCAAAATTTAAAGGGTTGAGCTCAAGATAATTTGAATTGGGTTCAATCTCAATTCATCCAAGCATTAACCCATTTTAAGAGAATCCACAATTGAAGTCAATTTAATCTCTAATTTCAACCTATTTTAAGACTCTTTATTTGGATCAATGTAATGTATGTTCCTATAAATTACTATCGATTTTATA
>JAJOOO010014152.1:0-14845 GCA_029582685.1 Solanum piurae | reverse complement strand
TGTCTATTCGTGTTCTTGCTTATATAGCATAGCTATAACTTGGACTCACTCAATAAAATGAGGGGTGAGAATTATTACCTCCAAACAGCAGCAATAACATAACACCTAAAAACGAGACTCCTTCACCATGAAGAATCCTTCAAATCACAACCAACGAGGAGGAAAGTAGTAGCACAATCTCTATGAACATTCCAAGGGTGAAACCACGTTGAAATCATGTAGATATTTTCTTGGATGATAGGGGAACCTTTAGAGAGGATTTAGAACAGTTTTTTTTTCTTATTTTAGTCGAAAAAAATGAGATAAAACGAAGGAGAAATCAGATCTTATAAGGCTAAACCGACATAGGGGCGAGGGACCCACCTTCACATGCCTGCTTGTGCAGTCTCACTAAAATCTGAATATCTCTCAATTCTAAAGTCGTATGGACAAACGGTTTAGTGCATTGAAAATTAGACTCGTAGGCCTTCGATTTAGTATATTAGGGTTTTTATAAATCTCTATAGATTGGGAGAAAAGCTCTGAGACATTTAACCCAAATTTCAGAAAATTTATCAAAGAAACTTACTCTAACTTTAGTAAAATTTTATTTCCCAACCTGCTTGACTTCAAAACTTAACTTACGATCAATGGTTGTTTAAGGGAATCCTTGACCTATAACGTTAGTCTAAGTCTTTTATTTTACCACCCCCTTTGCAACCTTATGCTTCTTACATGATACACCAAGTCATATAAACCTCATACAATCATGCAATGATACACATATTATGCGAAAGAACCACGGGGTCTCACATTCTCCTCTCCTTAAGAACATTCGTCCGCGAATGAAATCGAACAATCTCTTGGTTGTATTCTTTGCTGCTAATGTGTTATTTGCAAGGATATATCTGTTACATCCGCAAATCTTAAACCTATTTCTGAAAATCCACTTACAAGGCTTCGTATATCTAGCTCGCGACAAGCCATAAAACTGCATTTTGAGGTATTTAAAATCCCATTAAGTTGGTGTACGTGAATAATTGTCAATTATTGAAACGCAACTCAGCTTAGGTCGTCAATATATGGGGGTACTTCTTCCTTATTTCATCCTCGTCTTCTCAAGTTATTTCCTCAACGTTGTTGTTCCGCCCTAACACTTTTATAGAAACCACTTCCTTAGTCCAAATCTTTTCTTACCTGCCAATCCAAAATAGCCACAAACACCTTAGCATAAGACATGTTTGTAGAGACACAAATATACTCAACGGGAATAATCTGAAGTATTTTTGATGCACCTCTATAACCTAGATACATGGAACACCGGATGAACTGCTTTAAATTTTGAAGGAAAATCAAGCTCGTAAGCCATCCTGCCAATCCTCCGAATAATCTTATATGCCTTACATACCTTGGACCTAGCTTTCCTTTCTTGACGAATCACATGATACCCTTCATAGGCCATTATTCAAGAAAACCTAATCTTCTATATCAAACTTTAAGTCTCACTGTCAAACATCTGCATAAGACTTCTGACGACTCTATGATATCTACAACTGATCTCTAATAAACTTTACCTTCTCTATCACTTGTTATACTAGAGCGTGACCTAGCTACTCTACTTCCCTGATCTTGAACCAATCAATTGGTGACCTTCACTTCCGCCCATAAAGTGCTTCATAAGGAGCTATATGAATACTTGCTTAGAAGTTGTTATTATAAGAAACCTTAATCAGTAACACGTGATCATAATATTTCCCACTAAAATATAACAGACATACCAATAAGATGTCCTCGAGCATTTAGGTCATACGTTCGGCTTGGCCATCAATTTGAAGATAAAAATCCCCACTAAGATTAACTTGAGTCCCCAAACACTTCAACAAGGATCTTCGTGACTGTGCTATAAAATGTGTCCATCTATTTGAAATAATCAATACTCAGACACAATGGAGTTTAAATATCTCTCTAATGTACATCCCAACATAGCATTCCACTAGAATGTAGTCCTGACTAGATATAAATGGGCTAATTTCTTCAACATGTGAATAATAACCCATATGGAATTGATATTCCCTCGCAAATGAGGAAAACATATGACAAAACTCACATTTATCTCCTTCCACTTCCATAATGGAATAACTATCTCCTGAGTTAGCAAACTAAGCTTCTGATGCTCTACCTCTCCCTAGTGACAACATATCTCCTTAATACCATGACAAATTTTCATGGATCCTATGTGAACAGAGTAGCGAGAATGGTTTGCATGTCCCATATTTTCCAATAGAAGCCCTGTGGCATTCAAAACATATAATTGAACTCTGAATCTGAAGATTGTATCTCCTGCTCTATCAAAGGTGAAAACAAAAATTTGTTGCTAAGCCTTGCCTCTGAGCTGATCTAAGCTAAGATCTTCATTTTGTCAAGCCTTCACCTCCACAAATAGAGATGATATTACTCAGTCCTGAACTATGACGCTAGTATCATTGGAGTTTGATAATCTAACCCCCAAACAAGCTAGCTGATGGATCTCTTAGGCCATCTCCTCGTTCTCAGCCCCCAAAGGTGATAGACTACCCATAGAATTACGATTGAGAGCATCCGCTACTATATTGTCTTTCCTTGGACGATATAAGATATTCACACCAATGACTTTCAGTAATTCATACCATCTGCGTTGTTGTAGATTTACCTTCTTTCAGTCTAAAAATATACTGGGAGCTCTTAGGATCTGTATAAATATCAACGTGAAAGAAATTCAAGTAATGCCTCAAAATCCTCAAGGAATGAATAACTGCAGTCAACTATAAATCGTAGATCGGGTAGTTCTTTCCATTCTTCTTTAACTATCAGGAAGCATAAGCAATTACCTTTCACTAATGTGTCAGAACATAAACCAGCCTAATGCTTGAAGCATAATTCTACATTAGATTGCCCTCTTGAGCGTCTTGGCATGGGTGAGATTTATGGGGTCTTATTCATGCATTGCACAAGTAAGCTTTAAGGTTGTTTATGAAGTGTTCCTTTTATGATGATTATGACTATGTTTTTCTGTTATGACTTATGTTTTTCCACTATGACTATGATGATGTTCTAAACTTGTTAAATTGCATAGATTCAACTAAAATGTTCCCTTTAGCATGTTTTCAATTTATGCATGGCTATCATACTTAGTGCATTTTTATACTAACACCTACTTTTCCTACATTTTCCCAAGTGTAGGGTCCGGTTCTCAAGGTGGTCCTCTTTGTGGCTAAAGCTTGGATTTGCTCATTTCTCCTAGCTTGTTGGTGAGTCCTCGTGATTCGAGGAAGATGTTTTCACATTGTAGTTTCTTTTCTTGTATTTCCTTTTCGAACTATGTTGTATGGGTTGCGTCTCTTTCTCTTTCAAACATTGTAATAGATGGCTATGTTGAGACTTAGAGTCTAGACTTCCGCTTTTGCTTTAAAATGAAAAAAAAATAGACTTAGACTTGAAATGTGTTTTACTCTTATTGTTCTATTGCTTATGTTATGATATGCTAAGTGGCTTGTATGGAGTCCTTCGGGGTTCTATATGCCATGCTACATCTAGGGGATACCCCAGGGTCGTGACAATAATGTTGTTTTATCATAGAAAATAAAAATAATGTTCAAATTCGTCGTTAGGTAGACGTGGTACATTCATAGACGAATTCAAAATAAAAGCAATTATTTCATGATAATAACAAAAATGTGATAAAAAAAATAGATTTCATTGAATCAACCTTATAATCATTATTTTTTTGTTCAATCATTTATATATCCATACAACAACAACAACAATCATGTAAAATTCAAACAGTCAAAACTTGACCATATATAAGAGAAACAATTTGAATCCATATGAACGATTTAAAACCAAATTCATTAGTTCTTGATCTTAGCTACCCCAATAAAGTCAAAAAAGATTTTGTTGCTCAAACTGATTGAGCATATCTTCTGTTGAAGACAACTTGTAAACATCTTGACTTAAACTCCTTATATTTTCAAGGATTTCAAGTGTGGTAGTTGTAATTGCCAGTTCTCCCAACCTCTTAGATCGTTCTTAATTTCGACTATTCGTAGAAGGCACTTTTTCCTCCACGCGTTGATGATTCTTTTGAAATCCATAGTTATCGCCAAATTTCAATGATACTTTTTCAGCAGCCACTGCATTTTCAAAATTACAATTTTTCACTTTCATTCTTTGATCTTAACACATCAATATAACTATTTTTTTGTGAATCAACTGAAAGATGATTGGTCTTAAAAGAGGGAGGAGATCTTTTGTAGAACAATACGTCACCTGTCTTTTATCCCTAATAGCTACTAAAGGTACCTCCGTGATAGTTTATTGTATTAAACTAGATCTATTTTATGTTCCTATATATACTACTGGAATTTGTGTTAACAGAAGAAACCTAATAAATTTATTTTTATTTAAGTCCAAGCTCCAAGATTATTGTAATATAAGAATCTAGTCTTGATTTGACCCATGGTAAATTTGGAGCATGTTAATTATTATTTTTCCATTTAATCTTCTTAATACCCAATATTATTGTATTTTATTGAAAATATATTCATATAAATTTAAGTACTTAAATTGGATACAAGCACAATATTTTTACATTGTTTATATATATATATATATACTAGATTGACCATAACCCATGTTCAGCACGGGTCCAACATGCATGTTTTCACTATTGTTTTTTTACTTTAAACATTACAACTTAAATAATTCAATTACTACTTGTCAAATGTATTTTCACTAACATGAATTCGACATTTTCATTTATTTTGAGAAATATAATCTTCCGTTTACTTGTGAGAATGAGTAACTTCAATATTACATCAAAGATACAGAAAAACAAACACTGATTCATACTGAAGTTTAAATAGATAATGATAAGCAATAGGCTACGTGCAACACGTGCATTATTGGGTACTTTTATTTATTATAAGAAAAATGCATCAGATCAACCCATGAATTGTATATTATATGGATATGAACTTCATATTATTGAATGCGTTATTATATTCTCTACGCTCTGAGATAGACCTTAGTATTCAATACTATCCCTCAACCAAAAATATCCAGCACCTAAATGTCCATATTTTCTTAGGTAAGTGAAGATCTTTCAAAAAATAGAAACAAGAAAAAGCGCTAGAACCCATGTAAGTAAGATCTGCTACAAGGAGAGTGATATCTTGTTGTCTTCTTTACATTGTGAGCCCTATAAATTCAACAAATTCAATGCATAAATAAATTAGTATTTGTGAATTAGAAAGAACAAAGATATTTTTATTAATGAAAGAGGATAACATGAAAATATCAACTTATTTTAAGTTTAAGAGGTGAAAAATTGAATTAGAAATTAATTTTTACAATACCTAAATGTGATTAAGATGACAAAAAATTTCTTAAGTTTGAGTACCATCTTCCTTAAGAGTATCCTGAAATTGAAAGTATAAGGAATAAAGGAAAAGCTGAAAATTCAATGTAAGAAATTAAGAAAGAGAACTCCAGAGATCTTCTGAAGCTTCCAAGCAGCAAGACCAAATCTTTATTTTTAGAGTCTTAAGTGATGCTAATGGTGGATTTCTCAAATTGAGGGTACCAGTGGTTTACTGGAAAAGAAGGTGTCAATACACATGTTAACAGATAAGAAATAAAGAAATGAATGCTTAATAATTATATTTGTGAATGATTCTAGAAGCTCACGTCTGGCTTTCTTCCTCAAGTGGCTGAACAATTGCAATTTAAGAGAAGTTTAGAAGTTCAATTGTCTCTCTTAAACTATTGAAAAGACTCATGGATCCTAAATATCACTTTATCAAGAACAAAATTCACGACACCATCCACTATAATAAGTAATGAAGTTAAGAATGTGTGATGTCAACCGAACTAAACATTAAATTAATTTATTGAATTGCCAAAAAGAAAAGAAAGAAAAGGAATCTACAGATACAAATACATTGGCTCACCCTTCACACCTAGAAAAGAATCATATTCAATGAAATCACAATCTGAATATTCTTGATAGTATGTTCATGTTGCTGGACTTGCTTACCTTGTTACTATGCCATGAAGGAATTGTCCCCCTTTGATTTAGCTAATCAATCTCTATTTTTTGTAAAAGTTTAGAAGTATAGGTTTAGCCTCATATCGTCTTATTATTGCTTCTTCTATAAATGCTACTGACTGTCAACTTTTCTTATGTATTTCAGCTTGAAAGAAATGGTTTCACATCCATCCCATGCTCTTTTCTATAGATTTTTCATGGTTTAAGCATGTGCCCTAGTCTCAAAGACCTGAATTGAAGTTTCTGGATCATATGCCAGAGATGTCGCCAAGCAGCTTAAGGTTGTGTGAACTTTCAAGTCTACTATTCTATTCCATCAGTCATGAACTTTATGGAACAATTTTTTCCTATCCCTCTATCATGTCTAACTTGGAAATCAACTTTTTTTCCAAGATGAAGACCAAGCTAAAATGTCACTGAATCTTATTTACCGACAAGTCATTTTTATTTCAGAAATTACATCAG
Source organism: Solanum piurae (assembly GCA_029582685.1). Classification (NCBI taxonomy): domain Eukaryota; kingdom Viridiplantae; phylum Streptophyta; class Magnoliopsida; order Solanales; family Solanaceae; genus Solanum; species Solanum piurae. The sequence continues at coordinate 8,316 of JAJOOO010014152.1, read as the reverse complement.
CAACTTTAGTAAATTTAACAAATATCTAGACTTGCTTAGTTTACTAAAGAAATAGAGTTAGATATACAATTTTTTTGCAATAAGTCATTATAACTACCAGTGGGTTATGTGGGATTTAGAATGACAAGCTAATCAAATTATAATAAGAAAATTATATTGGGATATAATATAAAAATCGGGGTCATTTCCAGCAATGGTTATAAAGCTGATGGGAAATGGTTTCAACAAGAAATTGATTATGGTGACTTGATGTATTTAATGCTTATGTGTGACATTGCTTGATAATTGAGCTTGATGTACTTTTTGTGGTGATTGAACAAATTGACTTTGAGGTTGACTTGTTTGATTGCTTTAATTGTTGAATTGTGGTTGTTGAACTGAGAATATCTTAGGCATGTGAGCCATGTATTATAGAATCGCTAGGTTGGGTTGATTTATGTGTAGGTACAAATTCATTATCATATATGATTGTGTTCTTGACAAAGGCTGCAACAATTTTAAAAGGATAGAGCTTATGGACTGATTGAAAAAGGCCTGGAAAAGTTGAAAAGGGTCAGCAATAATAAAGGCAACATTTGGGGTTGAAATCTTGATTTGAGTTTGCAAAATTGCAACCCCTAAAGCACTGCAAACTATCTCAATTGCTAGCATAAGAAAACAAGTTGAACTTTGCACATTTGTCAAGATTTCATTCCCAATTGCTACTGTTATGATGAGAGTTATCTTTGTAGAAATATCTAATAGTACAACCTCTTAAACAAAATATATTTTGTACTACTTACCTTCTCACAAAAAAAGAAGCTAGAAAAGAATACAATGAAATATGAACTAAAGGTTATAATTGTGCATTAGTTTTCTCAATCTTTATTAAGTTTTATTCCGTACTTATGTATTTAGTGTCTTGTACGCGTGACAACAAGATTTTGGGGGTTTTAATAGAAGAATATGTTTTTCGCTTTATCTTGTTCTTGTTTTTGTGTTATTCTGTTTTTCTTTCATTTTCATCGGGTTGAGGCTAACTTGTCCTAGTGGGAAAAGACAAGTGTCATCACGTCCATTATTGGTTCGTGACATGCCTCCATGATAGTTTTGTGTGTTAATGTAGATCTATTTTGTGTGTCTATATATACTACTGAAATATGTGTTAACATAAGAAACCTAATAAATTTATTTCCATTTAAGTCCAAGCTCAAAGATTATTGAAAAATAAAAATCTCGTCTTGATTTCACTAATGGTAAATTTCAAGCATGTTAATTATTATTTATCTATTAATATTCGAACCCGCCTCGCCTCGTCCCATATTTTTCATACTCCATTGTCATCTCTACCACAAATAGCAATCACAACATTGAACTCATCTGCTCATGAATTGCTCAAATTTATTTATTAAATTTAAACTTTTAAATAATAATCATCTTCTATAGTAATTATAGTTTACTATAACAATCATGTTTAATTATCTTCTAATACATCATAACTCATAACTCAAATTCATTGATTTATTTTTGCAAATATAAATAGTATATTCTTAAATTTGCATAATCTAGGTTAATTATCCTCTTTGCACCTTCGAATTTTAGAGGTTCATTCATATAAATGCCCTTATTTTAGGATGATATTTTATTTATCTCTCAATTGATGGTTGTTAATCCCAATGAGCCGTCTAGCAAATCATTGCAATTGATGTTCGATTTCGAAGAGATAATTTGTGTTCCTTTACATCAAGTTATATTTTTATGTCATAATCTAATATAAGTTATGTATTACAATGCATAACAAGTTATTCCACTTGTTCCTATAACAATTGCATTGTTAGAGGCATGCGTTCAATTCATAACCCATAAGGTAAAAGGTCTCTTTACTTATGCCAAGTGAATTAGATACTACACATTTATGTCGACTAACTTAATTACAAAAAAAATATATGATGTAAAAAAGCAAAATTGTTCTAACTTAAATATTGCAAAACTAGGTCATAGATAAAGGTACTTTGATCCGTAAATTTTCACTGAGTTAGAGAAGAATAAAAGATTAAAGATTGAAACCCACTAAAAAATAGTAAGTTTGTGTGCAAGAACTAGGATCCCAAATTCTTGAAGATAATATGCATGTAGCGTTGTTTTGTCATAGAAAATAAAAATAATGTTCAAATTCATCGTTAGGTAGAGCGTGGTACATTCATAAACGAATTCAAAAAAATTATTAGTTAGTGATAATAACAAAAATGTGATATAAAATAAGATTCCAAATCATTAATTTTTTTCCCAATCATTTATATATCCATAAAACAACAACAACAACAATCTTGTAAAATCCAAACAGTCAAAATCTTACTATATGTAAGAGAAAAACTTTGCATCCAAATGAAAGATTTAAAACCAAAATCATTATTTCTAGATCTTAGCTACCCCAATCAAATCAAAAAATATTTTTTTGCTCAAACTGATTGAGCATATCTTTTATTGAAGACAACTTGTAGCCATCTTGACTTAAACTCCTTATATCTTCAAGGATTTCAGGTGTGGTGGTTGTAATTTCCAGTTCACCCAACCTCTTAGATTGTTCTTGATTTCGACTATTGACAAAAGGCACTTTTTCCTCCACGCGTTGATGATTCTTTTGAAATTCATAGTTGTCGCCGAATTTCAATGGTACTTGTTCAGCATTCACTGCATTTTCACAATTACTAGTTTTCAGTTACTCGTTCTTCGATGATAACACATCAATAGAACTATTTTTTTGTGAATCAATTGACAGACGATTAGTCTTAAAAGGAGGATGAGATCTTTTGTAACACAATACTTCACTTGTGCTTTTATCCCTAACAGCTACTAAAGGTGCCTCCATGATAGTTTTGCGTATTAAACTAGATCTATTTTGTGTGCCTATATATACTACTGAAATTTGTGTTATCAAAAAAAACCTAATAAATATTTTTTATTTTAGGTCCAAGATTATTGCAATATAAGAATCTAGTCTTGATTTAACTTATGGTAGATTTGGAGCATGTTAATTTTTATTTGTCTATTTAATCTTCTTATTACCCAATATTATTGTATTTTTGAAAATAAAATTAATATAAAAGTTAAGTATTTAAATTGGATACAAGCATAATATTTTTACATTTTTTATATATATACTAGATTGGCCATAACCCGTGTTCAGCACGGGCCCAACATGCATGGTTTCACTATTGCTTTTTTACTTTAAACATTACAACTTAAATAATTAAATTACAATTTGTCAAATGTATTTGCACTAACATAAATGCGACATTTTCATTTATTGTGAGAAAGAGAAACTTCAATCTTACATAAAAGATAATAAATAAAATCAAACACTGATTCATACTGAAATTTAAATAGATAATGTAAAGCAATAGGCTACATACAACACATGCATAATTGGGTACTTTTATTTATTATAAGAAAAAATTTATAAGACCACCCCATGAATTGTACATTATATGGATATATGAATTTAATATTATTGAATGTGTTATTACATTCTTTCCGCTCTGACATAGACCTTAGTACTCAACACTATCCCTCAACCAAAATAGTCAACACATAAATGTCCATCTTTTCTTATGTAAGGAAAGATCCTTCAAAAATAGAATCAAGAAAAAAAGTGCTAGAACCGATGTAAGTAAGAAATATCTGATACAAAGAGAGTGATATCTTGTTGTCTTCTTCACATTGTGAGCCCTATAAATTCAACAAATTCAATGCATAAATAAATTAGTATTTGTGAATTAGAAAGAACAAAGATATTTTTATTAATGAAAGAGGATAACATGAAAATATCAACTTATTTTAAGTTTAAGAGGTGAAAAATTGAATTAGAAATTAATTTTTACAATACCTAAATGTGATTAAGATGACAAAAGTTTGCTTAAGTTTGAGCACCATCTTCCTTAAGAGTATCCGAAAATTGAAATATAAGGAATAAAGGAAAAGCTGAAATATTCAACAGAAGAAAATAAGAAAGAGAACTCCAAGCACCTTCTGAAGCTTCCAAGCAGCGAGACCGAATCTTGCTCTTTTGAGTCTTAAGTGATGCTAACGACGGGTGTCTCAAATTGAGGATACCAATGGTTTTATGGAAAAGAAGGTGCCAATACACATGTTAACAAGTAAAGAACAAAGAAATGAATGCTTAATAATTATTGTTGAGATCAAATCTAAAAGCTCACGCTTGGCTTTCTTCCTCAAGTGGCTGAACAATTGCAATTTAAGAGAAGTTTAGAAGTTCAATTGTCTCTCTTAAACCATTGAAAAGACTTTTGGATCCTAAATATCACTTTATCAAGAACAAAATTTACGACACTATCCGCTATAATAAGTAATGAAGTTAAAAATGTGAGATTTCAACCAAACTAAAGATTTAATTAACTTATTGAATGTCCAAAAAAAAAAAAGGAATCTACGGATACACTACAGATACAAATACATTGGCTAACCCTTCACACTTAGAAAAGAATCATATTCAGTGAAATCACAATCTGAATATTCTCGATAGTCTATTCCAGTTGTTGGTCTTGCTTACCTTGTTACTGTGCCATCAAGGTATTGTTCCCTTTTTCTTCAGCTAATCAATCTCTATGTTGTGTAAAAGCTCTTCACAAGTCTAAGTTTAGCCTCAAACCATCTTCTTATTGCTTCTTCTGTAAATGCCACTGACTGTCAAGTTTTTTATGTATTTCAGCTTGGAAGAAATGGTGTCACATCCAGTCAATGCTCTTTTCTATACATGTTGTCAGCTTGTTCCCTAGTCTCAAAGACCTTAATTGAAGTTCCAGGATCATCTGTGAGAGATGTTGCCGAGCAGCATAAGGTAAATGATCTTGTTTCTTTTGTTGTATAAATTTTCAGACTCCTATTCTATTTCATCAGTCATGAACTTTTTGGAACAATTTTCTCCTATCCTTCTGTCATGTCTAACTTGGAAATCAACCTCTTTGCCAAGATGAAGACCAAGCTCAAATGTCATCTAGACTTGCTCAGTTTACTAAATAAATAGTTAGATATACAATTTTTGTGGCACTATGTCATTATACGTACCACTGGATTATCTGGAATTTAGAATGACAAGGTAATGAAATTATAATAAGAAAATCATATTGGGATATAATATAAAAATTGGGGTCATTTTCGGTAATGGTTATAAAGTTGATGGGAAATGGTTTCAGCAAGAGATTGATTATGGTGACTTGATGTATTTAATGTTAATGCGTTATATTGCTTGATAATTGAGCTTGATGTTCTTATTGTGTGTGATTGAACAACTTGACTTTGAGGTTGACTTGTTTAATTCCTTTTATTGTTGAATTGTGGTTATTGAACTGAGAATATATTGGGCATGTGAGCCATGTATTATAGAATCTCTAGGTTGGGCTGATTTTTATGTAGATTTTAGTTTGAGGATTCGGTTGGAGAGTCGGGGCTATTCATTTCCTAGCTAGTTGCTTTGTTTAGTAAGTTGTTTGTTGGGTACCGTGTTGTTGGTACTCACTCCTTGATTCTACATGTGTGTAGGTTCCGAGCCCAGACCCGCTTGATATATTTCACTTTCTTCGATCTCGAGGCTTGTGAAGGACGGTAAGAGGTAGCTTCCTTTCATTCATCAGGCACTCTTTTTCCTTTTCTTATACTTTGTTCTATTTGTGAAACAAAGATTGACACTTGTATTTATTTCTTAATTTTGTACTTCTGTAATTAGTGTCTTGTACGTGTGACAACCAGATTTTATTGGTTCTAATAGAAGAATAAGTTTTCCGTTTTATCTTATTCTTGTTTTTGTTGTTATTCCGCTTTTCTTTTGTTTTCATTGGGTTGAGGTTAACTTGTCTTGGTGGGAAAATACAAGTGTCATCACGTCCATTTTTGGGTGGTGACAAACGTTATTAGAGCCCCAGGTTCATATTTCTCATGTGTGTACAAGATAACTCTAAATAGAGTCCTGAGGATCAGTACGGAGAAGTCTGTGATTATCTTTAAGAGACTACAAAGATTGTTAGGAAACGTCCTTTTATTCATCCTTTCTTATCGTGTGTGGTTACCTTCGCTAGTGTTGAGTTGCTGCACAATTTTTTGGCAGATGTCGAGGACCAGAGGTTTCTCTTAAGCCACAGGTTGAGGTTGTTGAGAAATAGGTTCCTCCCAAATTTGGAGCTCCGTTGTTTTCAGGAGACTTTGTTGAGAATTCTTGGTGTGATAGAGAACCTTTCTCTGGGTGATGCGCTAGGCACACACCAGGATGCTCAGATGAGAGTAGGGGAGAAAACTCCAGGTGTTCATGTCTAGGTAGGCCAGCCACTAGTGGTTCCTACACTGGTTGTTGATGCACAGATTGCTCTTGAGGTTATTTAACAATGGCTGATCGGCAGTGTTATGAGAGGTTTCAAAAGATTAAACCACCCCACTTTTAGGGTGGTACGAGTGAGGATACTCACTAGTTTTAAACTTTGTGCCATTAGATGCTTGAGGTAGTGGGTATGGTGGACACTCGTAGTGTTCGATTTGTGGCACTTCAGCTTTGTGGTCACGCCAGAGAGTGGTGGAGAACTTTTGTGAGGTCTAGATCAGTTAGATCAGCTACAGCAGAGTGGGATATGTATTCTAGTGTTATCCAGGACTACTTCATTCTTTAGAGCGTGAGAGAGGAGAGTCATATGAGATTGGAGACCTTGACTCAAGGTAGTGTGTCTGTGGCCGAGTATGAGCTCCGTTTCTGTGAGCACTCAAGGCAAGCTATGACTATTATTCCGAATAAGGCTGTGAGAGTTCGTCGGTATGAGACGGTTGACTTTCTCGGTCAGTCCTAATGTTTTTAGGGAAGCCAGAGAGAGGGCTTCCTTCCAGTCCATTGTGAGCACCACCAATGAGGCGGGGTTGATATTTTTAGAGAAGTTTGGGGAGCCCAAAAGGGCCCGTTCTTCTGGTCAATTTTCTGGAGCTTAATCTAGAGATAGAGGTTTGCATAGAGGTCGTAGTTCTTTCCAGCGGTGTAGGCTTGTTCATTCTTATATGCCAGTGATTGAGAGAGGGAAGTCAACCCGAGGATCTTATGGTTCTGACCGAGGTAGCTATAGTAGTTCGTCTGGTTCACAGATGCAATTTTTTGTGTCGAGATCTTGCTTCACTTGTGGGGATCCAGGTCATATGATGCAACAATTTCCTCTATAAACTCATTCAAGACCTCAGTGTTCGTATTCAGCTACTCCAGTTAGGGATTCAGTTCCTCCTGCCAGGAGTCGGGGTAAAGATCAATCTGGTAGAGGTGGCAGGACTAATGGTAGAGGTACTCCAATAGCGTAGGGTGGTGGTAGAGGTTATATTTTGTCTATAGGTGTAACACCTTGTATCCTAGATAGACCAAAAATGCCGATTTAAAGAAGTTGCAGGTGCAACCCACGGTTGCCATCCACGGACCGCAGGTCAGACCATGATCTGTGCTGGTGGTTCGTGGTTCACCACTGCAGCCCCTCCCAAAACCCAGCTCAGAAAATTGGCTAAGTCTCGACCCACTAACAGACCCACGGTCCGTAGGGCAGACCACGGTCCGTGGTCTGTGTCCGTGGATCAAGACTCCCTTACCCAGCCTCTTACATGAACTATAGTCGACAAGCACGGACCATCGCTCGATCCACGGTCTGTAGGTCTGACCGTAGATGAGGGTCATCAGCCAGTTAGATGAAAGTTGTTGATTAGGTCAACTTCAGATAGTCATAACTCCCAGCATAAAATGAATTATGTGTTCCATTACCTATGATAAGATAGATAATTGAATCCTCTTTTCAAATCCACTGAGTCTGTTAAATCCGACCTCCGAGTAAAAAGTTATGCTCCTTGTAGTGAAGCCCTGCCGAACAAACTTGACCGACGGACCCAAACAACGACCGGTAGATCAAACGACGGATCGTCGTTCCTTCCGTGGATGGGCTTCGCCAGAATTAAGTCAGGGGTTTTTTGGTCTTTTCCTATTTCGTTGGACCCCTAAGCTATGTCGTTTAGATCATTATGAGGTTTTAGTCAGTTTAAGCCTAGAAACATAACTAGAACTTACCTAAGTAAGATCATTCTTCAAAACTTAGAAAAATTAGAACGCTAAGAGGAGAAAGAGGTCAAGAACCCTAGTTCAAGAACGCAACAAGTTTCCTCCAGTTCCAGCCCTGAAATCGAAGGATCTTTTCATGGAATTCGTCACCAGGTATGTGGGATTTCACTAGTGGGTTCCTTTCACCCATTAGGTCCCTAGTTTTCAGTCAGTTTCTTGATTCCCTTATTATGACTAGACCTAGGGTTTCTTGAATG
>JAJOOO010014149.1:0-10987 GCA_029582685.1 Solanum piurae | reverse complement strand
AGGGGCCTTCATTGGCTGCCACGTGGCAGCAGCTTGATTTGGGAATTGCTCAGCCGCCATTTGCCATATATATGAATATATTATTTTATTCAATTTAATCCATTAAGCTGCCTGCTTGATTTTCTTCTTCAACTTTTCATCTTTAATTCGTTTTAGCTCCAAACTTCTTCATTTTTCCATCAATTTAATCCTACAAATAAAATACACAATTTAGCACAGTCCATAAAATTTATGCTCAAAAACGATAAATATAAATAATAAATGTGAGGAAATAATGATTAAAAATATGTATTTTTAGCCTCACATCAGCTACTCATGCTTGAGAGTTCACAATTCAAAATTAAGTTGAAATAACTCATGAACTTACGGTTAGAATAGATGAAACCCAAAATCTTCAATTGATATTCAAAGTGAAAATTGTATAAAACGATTTTCAGAAATTAAATTGCTAAGTGTTTGCAAAATAATTCCCAAAGACCAAAAACTAAAAGTATACAATAATGTCTAACCCTCAAAAATGAGAATTACAACTCCTATTTATAGAAAACAAATCCCAAACTAAGTAAGAAACAAATTAAGGAAATAACTTTTTCAGACGCAGTTTTTGTCGACGGCACGACCTACGAACCATGGGTCAACCTACGATCCGTGGTCACCCTCCATGGATCAACACTTGGGCAATATTTTATGGCCTTCAAACGACGGTTGGACCTACGGTTCGTGGACTGGACTACGGTCCGTCACTTGCCTCCGTGGTTCAAGTACTGGAACTTCAACTCTCTGATCACCAACGACGGATGTCCAGGACGGCCCGTGGGTCGACCTACAGTCCGTCGATGCTTCCGTGGTTCCACACTTGGTCAGAATTCCTTGAACCTTCATCTACGTTGCAGCACCTACTTCCCGTCACTGGACCTACGGTCCGTGGTTGGCTCCGTCACTGGACACTTCTGCAGTTTTCAGCTCTTATCTCCATCAACCGTATCCGAACTTATTTCCTACAAGAATTACATAAAACCGTTATTTCTAACACAAAAGAGTCCAAGACACACACAAACTCTAAGTGAAACGCATTAAAAATACCGTAAACTCACGGTATATCAATTAATCCGTCGAATATTGATAAGGTATTTCATATAAGAAATTATGATTGAGTTTCAAAATAATTCTCTTTAAATTAAACAACAAAATATAGGACAAAAAGGATGATGAATATGAGCAAATTTTGCAGAGAGAATTGATGAATTGGATTACGTTCTAGCATCCTACAAGACTTCTGTTGACATATACAATCAAATTATGTCAGTTGACATGAATTCAAAATTTAAACTATATGACACTAAATAATCAACTCGTACAAACGATATATTTATAATAATTTAGGATAACAAAAAGAAAAGTATTTTCTCTAAGTATTGTTTCTCATAATAAATACACTATATCTGAAGTACACTTATATCATCTATCAAGATAGAATAGTTGATGTACAAAAAGAACTCCAAACCAAGAGACAGACATAGAGAATGTTCAAAAAAATTATATAAACAAAGGGTTGTTATAACTCAATCACAAAATTTGTAAAAGAATCATAATACATGAGAACAATTCAAATAAAATTAACCTAGTGCTTCAGTGTATAAATAGTAGTCATTACTTGAAAGCCTCTTAAGTTGTACACATAATGTTTCCCTGTCTTTGTTACGTACATACTACCTTCGTTCATTTTTAATTGACATAGTTTTCTTTTTTAGAGTCAAAGTATAAAAACTTTAACTAACATTTTACAATGTATTTTTTCATCATATTGATAGGCAAAAAATTGCAATTTATAATACTTTTCGTATAGTTTTTGAATATCTAAATTTTTTGTTTAAAATATTGAATTAATGTAATCTAATTTAACATTGAAAATTAATCAAATTTACTTTTGAAAAGCACAAGATGACAAATAAAAGTGGACAAAGGGAATATTTATATTTATCTCACTTAAAACTTAATAGGACTTTTGAGCTTCCAAATTAAAGTCTAAAGAGAGTAACTATTTCTTTCTTAAAGACTTGAGCTGCCAACAACTAAAGAGGAAAATAGTTTTCATTAAAAACTACTCATTACAACACTGAACAATAAAAACAGACAATGGTTAAAAAACGTTTAGATACATCCAACCCTTCAAATTCTCACTTTTAAAGAAAATTCAAAAATATTATATGATGAAAAACGTTTAGATTCAAGTGCATATAGTACTGTACACTCAATATTCATTGAACCCTAAAAAAAATATTAAATAAAAAGTAAGTTTTTAAGATAATTTCATGAGAATAAATTAGTAGTTGACAGATAAATAATTTCTTAACTTTTAAAGGATATTTTCATACTTTAATACTTTAAAAAACTCAATTCAATGAATTCAATAGGTTGATGGAGTTCATTCTCTCCACATTTATTTGTTTATTTAAAAGAAGGAGCTCAAAAGTTGAAACTAACCCATCATGTCTGCAAAAATTATTAAAGCTTGAGAAATAAAAATCTTCATAAATAAATAATAAATTAAATGTGATTAACTCTTTAAATTTTTCAATTATTTTTAAATTTTATTATAATAATATTTAATTAATTAGATTAGATGTTTAATTTAGTGTAGGGCTAAAATGGTAATCTAACTTTTGCCTAACATTCTTTTCACTTTAGTAATACTAGTTTCTGGACACGTGCGTTACACGTGTACCCATTTAAATTGAAATAAATTGTTTCAAATTATCATTGTATTAAAAATAGTTTTCTAATTTAATTACATGAATATCGTTCATTTTCAAACAAAAAATAGTTCAAATATTTGGAATCTACTCTTGGACACCAATAACAAATTAAAATATGACAGCAAAGTATCTCTTCTCCAAATGAAATAAAAGATGATAATATTTAATACTTTAAAATACTATAATTATAAACACAAATTAATATATGTATATTCTTATCTCATATGTTAATTACCTGCAAGACAAAGTTCAGAGAAAAAAAGAAAGATGAAAAATGAATAGAATTTGATAGCCACTTAATAGAGTTAATTAAAATAAAATGAAGGCTACAATTAATAATCAATATTAATTTTATTTATTATTAAGGGATCATATCAAGTATTGAATCCTATCAAATTATTTTTTTTTAAAATGAGCTTAGAATACAGAAACGTAGCATCAACGGAGTGACAACTTGAAATATGAAATGGTATCAAAAGTTAAAACACTGAATTTGGCTTTCTCAAAATGAGACAAAAGGATAAATAAATAAGGATAAACATTTATATCATTATTTCTTCAGTGAATTAAAGAAGTTATTAATAATTTAATTATATGTTACTTTCTCCATTTCAAATTATTCATTGTGTTTCAATCTTGTACACCGCTTAAGAAAAAATTGATAAAAAAAAAGAAAATATAGTTTTATATATTCTATCTTACACACCCCCTTACAAAAAATAAACATAAATAAGTAATTAATAAAATCATATGAACAAATTAAATAAATTTTATTATCAATTAATATAGTATAGTAATTTAATCGTTAAAATGATCAAGTAAATTATAATTAAATTTTTTTTACAAATTACATTACACAAATATATTAGTAAAAAGTCATGATCTTATATTTTGATGCACGACCCTTTATTTTACATTCAAAGAAGGAAACTATGTACTAAAAAAAACATATCCTTCCTGAAGATGATTCACCTTTATTCTTCTAAAAAAAAGAGTAAAAAGAATGTTTTGATCATCCCTAAAGAAGTTGATCCCCAAAATCTTAGCTTGCATATTCCTTCTATATCACATGATGTTGTTTACTCCAATATTTTTCATATTTATAGATGACAAATGCATGGATAATACAAAAATTATAAGAGAATGTGTATAGTCAAGAGTTAGATAAGTGCAAATTATGATATAAATGCATGAGAATATTAACATTTTTTCTTGGATAACGTGACTTTTTGCTAATATATGAACCATATTAAATTGCTTGTAAATTTCAAAATAACCTTTGAAATTCCTAAAAAATATCTATTTTTTTTGTGCATTGAAACATTAATGATTGCGTAATATTTAGTTTCTCAGCATAAGTTATTAGAGGAACAGTGTTAATTTAGTGAACGAAAAATGGTCATTTAATTTTTTTAGAAATATTTAATATTTAATTAATTAGCTTTTATAAAAAATAAATCTAGTGTAGGGGTAAAATGGTAATCCAACTTTACATTTTGGTGCTTTCCACTTTTAATATAATAATATAATATATAATATATAATATGATATATGATATGATGATTAAATTAAATATACATATAGATTATAGATGACAAATATTATTAAAATTAGATATTTTAATTAGGAAGTAATCTAAGGAAGTGCAAAATTAATAAACATTTTTATTAAAATGATACAATTTAATATTAAAACTAAACAGTTAAATATTTTTATAACATTTTGGGAGAAGGCACAAGTACCCCCTAGACTACGACCGAAATCTCAGAGACACACCTTAACTAAACTAAGATCCTATTATCCCCTGAACACATTTTATATATAATATTGTACACTTTTTGGCTTATGTGGCACACCCCGTGACTCCATGCAGTTGAGGCGCGTGGGATATATTTGGATGCTACGTAAGTGAAAAAGGTGTACAAAATTACAAAAAAAAAAATGAGTTCAGAGGGGTAATATGACCTTAGTTTAGTTAAGGTGTGTCTCTGGAATTTGGGTCACAGTCTAGGGAGGTACTTCTACCTTTTCCCTAACATTTTAATTTATAGTAGGGGTAAAACTGTAATTCAACTTTTAAGTTTTTTGTTCCCACTTTTATATATATATATATCTCGTAATATATGATATGATAATGATATAATGATATGATTTACAAATTTAGAAAGGAAATATTTTAAAAAGAAAAATAATATTAATCGAAAATTGCAAGAAAATTGTTTAATTTTCTTGCTATTTTTGATTAATTTTATATATAAAATTAGTTTTATGTATATAGTTTTACCCCTACTATAAAATTAGAAGCGGAGGGTTAGATAGAGTAGGGTAGAATTTTATTTTTTTTAAGGAAGAAGTGAGGGAGGGGGTGAGATTTGAATTTTAAAAAAAAATTATAAAAGAATTTTTAAAAATAAAAGGACGGAAGGATTGTCGGCGGGTGGGGGGTGGGGGGTGGGTAGGAGATGGTGGAGTGGGGTGAGATTTTTTTTTAAAAAAAAAAATTTGGAATAGTAATACTTTAGTCTTTAATTTTTAAGTAATATTAATAGTTTATTTAAATTTTGTCAAGGTGAATATTTTATCCATGTGACAAGGTTTTTGTAAATAAAAGAGAGAGTGTATTACACACCTTAGTGATAAGGTTTTTGCAAATAAAAGAGAGAGTAAATTACACACACCAACCACTAAGGTGTGTTTCTCAAACTAATAAGTGATAGTTTATATATGAAACTTTTAAAAAATGGAATAATTTAGGTGTATTTTTTAAACTTATCAAAAAAAATAACTCCATGAGGAGTTGATTCAAGATTTTATAAATTACTTTCTCACAAACATTTTCAAACAAAAGTGAACTTACTTACAGATCATTTTTGTTGAAGATAGATATGGCCGAAGATTTAGCCAATAAAATAGATGAACCAAATTAAAGTAAAGAAAGAAGGTGATTATGAATCCCGTAAAAGAAATGATTTAACCATTCAAACGTAATCCTCTCATAATATGGAAGATGGATGTAATAATGATACGTAAAACATGTGGATTTATAATATTTTTTTCCTTTTCACTTTATAAGAAAAATATTATGACTAAATTAATAATAGTGCAATCCAATTTGGACCTAGTCAAATAAATACGTGCCTATATATTTACATACCTTTATTCCATACTAGGGAAGTCTTTGAAGCTAAAGATGGGGTATGCAATTGTGCTCACTCTTGTCTTTTTCTGTCTTGAAGTTTCTTCATCCATATTACCTCATCTCTCTCACAAACATCAAATTCAAACCATTTCCCTTCTAAAATTCAAGAAGTCCTTTACTATAGATCCCTCAACCTCTTACTTTTGTCAATACTATGGTAAGAAGTTTTATCCAAAAACGAGTTCATGGAACATGAACAGAGTTTGTTGCTCATGGAATGGAGTTGTATGCGATGTCATGACTGGACATATCATTGAGCTTGACCTCGGCTGCAGCGGTCTTGTTGGGACCATTGATTCCAATAGCAGCCTATTCCAACTCTCTCATCTCCAAAGGCTTGATCTTTCTTTAAATAACTTTTCCAATTCTCACATCTCCCCTGAATTTGGCAGGTTTTCGAGCTTGACGCATCTTGATCTTTCAGGCTCCTATTTTTCAGGTCAAATTCCTTCTGAAATCTCTTATCTTTCCAAGCTACACTCTTTTCGTCTCTCCACAAATTTTGGGCCCATACAAAGACTCGCGGTCCATGATTTTAAATTGCTCCTTCAGAATTTGACCCAATTAAGAGAACTTGATTTTAGTTTCATAAACATCTCTTCAACCATTCCTCCGAATTTTTCTTCTCATTTCACAACTCTGAGTCTGGGATTAACAGGATTGTATGGGATAATACCTGAGCGTATTTTTCACCTGAAAAAACTTGACTTATCCAGCAGTTATGAGCTCAGTGGTTATTTTCCAAAGACCAAATGGAACAACAACACATCTCTTAGGAAATTAGAACTCAGTGGTATGAATTTTTCTGATAATCTCTTGGCTATCATCTAACTTCGCTGTATTATTTTTCTCTTTCGCATTGCAATCTTTGGGGGCCTATTCCTAAATCTCTTTCCAATCTCACTCGCATAGAGTATTTGTACCTTGATGGTAACTCGTTGAATGGAACAATACCATCAGGGATGTTCTCCCTTCCATCACTAATTTATTTAGAATTGAGTCATAACCACTTTTCTGGTTTCAGGTCAAATTCACTATTCTATATTGGTTTAAGCAATAATCAGCTGGAAGGCCATCTTCCAAAGTCAATTCAAAACCTTGTGAACCTAACAACTCTTGATCTTTCATCGAATAATTTTAGTGGCAATGTGGATGTCAGCCTCTTTTCAAATCTCAAACAACTTTCATCGAATAATTTTAGTGGCAATGTGGATTTCAGCCTCTTTTCAAACCTCAAACAGCTTTCGGATCTTATTCTTTCATCCAATAATTTTATTGGAAATGTAGATGTCAGCCTTTTTTCAGACCTCAAACAGCTTTCATATCTTAGTCTTTCACATAATCATTTCTCATTGACCAATGAAAACAAAGTTAAGGTTACTTTGCCAGGATCTCTTTATACGTTACAATTGGCTGCATGTGAAGTGAAAGAATTGGAGTTTCTAAAATCCGCAAATCATCTTGTTTTCTTGGATCTTTCAAATAATAAGCTTCAAGGAAGAATCCCAGATTGGGCATGGTCTAAATGGATGTTTTCATTGCAATATCTCGATCTATCCCACAACATGTTGACAAGTGTGGATTCAATTCCTCTTCAATCACTAGATACTATTGATTTACGGTCCAATTTGCTTCAAGGTTCACTACCTGTTCCACCAAATTCTACAATATTCTTCTTAATATCCCAAAATAATCTCACTGGAGAAATTCCTACATCTATTTGCAATTTGATGTCACTCCAAATTTTGGATTTGGCGAGAAACAATTTGCACGGAGAAATTCCACAATGTTTGGGAAATATGACTGCCCTTCGGGTTTTGGATGTGCGCCACAACAATCTTTCTGGGAATATTCCACCAACTTTCAGTAATGAAAGTATACTGAGCAGCCTCAACTTGCATGGAAATAATCTAGAGGGGAAAATTCCCCGATCTTTGGTCAGTTGCAAAGACTTGCAGCTTCTTGATTTAGGCAATAATAACCTCAACGACACATTCCCTGTGTGGTTGGGAGCTCTTCCAGATCTGCTAATCTTAAGCTTGAGATCAAACAAATTGCATGGACCCATTAGAACATCAAGGAGTGAGAACATGTTTCCTCAGCTTCGAATCATAGATCTTTCCTACAATATCTTCTCGGGAAACTTACCTTCGAGTTTGTTTCAACATCTGAAAATCATGAGGACAATTGATCCATCAATGGAAGCACCAAGATATGGTGGAAATACATATTACCAAGATTCTATTATAGTTGCAATCAAGGGATTTGAGCGTGAAATTGTCAGAATCTTGTATTTGTACACCGTTATCGATCTTTCAAGTAATAAATTTAGAGGGCAAATTCCAAGTATTTTGGGGCATCTCAATGCAGTTCACATATTGAATTTATCTCATAATGGATTGCAAGGTGATATACCGACATCATTCGGAGATTTATCTTCACTTGAATCATTGGACCTATCAGGTAACAAACTTTCGGGAGAGATACCACAACAACTGGCTTTTCTTACGTCTCTTGCATTCTTAAATCTCTCCCACAATCATCTCCAAGGATGCATTCCTCAAGGACCTCAATTTCACACTTTTGAGAACAATTCATATGAAGGCAATGATGGATTACGTGGATTTCCTATTTCAAAAGGATGTGGCGATGCTCGGGTATTAGATACAAATGATACTGTATCTGGACTAGATGATGAAGAAAGTAATTCTGAATTTCAGAGTGATTTTTGGAAAGCTGCTCTTATGGGCTATGGAAGTGGACTATGTATTGGATTATCCATAATATATTTCATGATTTCAACTGGAAAACCGATATGGCTGGCAAGAATCATTGTAGGGCTGGAGCACAAAATAATGATGGGAAGGAGAAAGAAGCAGCGAAGCCAAATGAATTACAGAAGAAGAAACAGTCATAGTTTTCAATGATGTTTAATACAGTAAGTTTTTGGACCTTTTTGTAGGCTTTTAAGCCATTATTACTGTTATTTCTTTATCTTTAAATTCTGATTTGCAGTGTATTGGATGAAGTATATGATATGATAGATGTGTGTGTAACACATATAAAAACAAGAGAAAAGGCATAAATTCACCCTGAAGTTGTATCGAAAAGTCAGTTACACGATTAAACTATTGAACCCACCTATTACATTATAGTACTACTTAAAAGTGAATTAACACCACCCTCAATGCTGACATGGAGATAAGATTAAATAAAAAAATAAAAAAGGCGCGTTTGAGTAAAAAAAAAGAGGCAATTTTTTCCCACCCCGACCCTTCTCCTTCATGTTACCCTACCTTCTTCCTCCATTTTTTTCTTATCACAAACACTCTTTTTGATATGGCTAATGTGAAAAATAATTATTTTTTCATGATAAATTTCCAAGAGCAAAATAGAAAACAACATTGCGGGATAGAAATTAATCGCAAAGATCATGAAGTTGTTCAATTAATTAGGTTCATTGTTCGAAAAATATTCCGGCGAGACATCTAAAATTGGTCAATCTTACTATTCTCACATCAAATTCGTCAAGTCAAGAAAGGATTATTCAATTTATTTTTGTGTTTTTTTGTTGATTGTGAGCATTTGAATAAGAAAATTTTCAGATCTTGCTTTTTTTGTGTAAAAAGTTTATGGGTTTTTGCACAAAATTTAATTTTTTAATGTATGTTCATAGATCTTTCTTCTCTCTCAGAAAAATCCTCTCTCGATTTTCTTCAAAATCAGTAATAGTAAATCGAGCACTAGTTTTTCAATTGTCTGACTAAAATCTTTGCAAATAAATATTGCAAGTTTTCACAATTCTCCTCTTTGAGCTTGAATGAAATTTGTATATTGTGATAATTTTTTGTGGTGGGTTTGGTGATGGGTGAAAAATTAGTGGTGATATGACTTTTAATTTCGATAATGACATTGACACTCGTTATTTTGATGTGGATGGTGAATTTATGGTTATGATTGTGATGAATTTCAATGATAGTGATATGGTTTTGATGGTGAATTTAGTTAAATTTATGATGTTTGTTTTGATTTTTTATGATGGTAATGGTTGTGGGAAGATTTCGGTGGTGAATTTGATTATGGTGGTGAAATCTATGGTAGTGGAGAAGTAAATTTGAAGATAATAGCAACAATGGTAGTGATTTAATGGTGGGATTGATGGTGTTTAGGGAAGAAGAAGAAATTGGGTGACAAGGATTTTTTTTTTAAAAGAAAAACTGACGTAATTATTGATGTGGCAGTGACATGGTGATGATGTGGCGCGAGTGTGAAACACTTTCTCATCATGTGACTGGTCGTATGTGCGTCAGGGTTGAAATAAATTCACTTTTCAGTAATTCAGTTGTGTAATAGGTCGTCACAATAGTATAAGCGTGTAACTGACTTTTCGTAACAAGTTTAGGGGGGAATTTATGTCTTTTTCCATAAAAACAAATAAAGACGCCACATTTGACTTGAGAATGACCCACATTTTCTTTGATAAAATGAATAGAGACAAAGTGTGAAAGAGTAAGAGCAGTTGAATTCGCAACATTTGGAAAAAATACGATCCACGCCATATTTTATTTATTTAAGGGGTCATGAAATATGAATTCAGAATTTTTCTCATTTTTTCTTTTACGTATTAATTAGGCCATGAATTTTTGGAAATATGACTGAAGGGATCTTTTGGTCCAAAATTTTTGTTGGATCATCTGTAATGATTTAGTGAACTATACTTATATATCTTCGGGATAAGTGTCTGAAAAATACCTCAACTTTGATCGGATTTGCTGTTGCGATACTAAACTTTCATAAGGACCTATTACCTCCCTAGACTATTTAATACCGTATTTTTTACCTCCTGAACTATTTAATAGTGTATTTTAAAGGTATATATGTGCCCACGTGGACACATTACTAATTATAATTTTGCATTATTTTTTATGTCCACATGGGCAAATATATATGTTTAAAATACGGTATTAAATAGTCTAGGGAGGTAATAGGTCTTCATGAAAGTTTAGTATCGCAACAGCAAATCCGACCAAAG
>JAJOOO010014148.1:0-10068 GCA_029582685.1 Solanum piurae | reverse complement strand
GAAAATGAGCAATTACAATATGAAAAGACGAACAATAACAGTAGCTATGAAGAAGATGGGATGAGGGAACTAAGAGAGAATTGGGGATGAGAAGCATAGTCTTTGCCTAAGCATAATCATAATTTGCATAAACCTATTTTGCTCTCACAAGTCTCTATTTATCAACCCGGATCCCACACATAGCCACTTAATCCGGTGTTGGGCTGATTTGCCAATACTGGTCTAGGCCCATTCATAACATATATAGTGTTATTCGCACGTATTTGGAATACATACTCACTCACTCTCATTTCTTCTCTCTCGCTCACCTCTAGAGACTAGAGGTAGCAAATTCAAACTCAATCCATTCAAACCGTTTAAATTTGGGCGGGTCATTGATTAATTCAATCTATTTCAACCCATTAAAAATTAGGTTGAAATGTAACACATATTGGCTCATGAGCAATCAAGTCAAAATATTTTTTAAAAAAAATAAAATCAATTCGATATGTTATATATAGCCATAATAAAGAAAAAAAATTTATTAGGTACTAAAATAGTTTAAAAGAACAATAAAATAATTAGGCTTGGTAAAAATTGAGCTATGTTGGGTCTTGACCCATTATATAACCCATACCAAATATATTTGAGAAAATTACTTATATATACACATATTTACTTACCTTAATATCCATTTATCCCTACCTTTTTAAAAAAAATCAAAAATCCCTTAATTCCCCCAATTCATAAAATCTTTCGGATACATAAATATTTCACTCTTATTTTCAGCCTACACCCACATTTCCCACTCCCCATTTTACTCCTCCATTTTATCCCTAAATTCTCTCCATTTCTTTAGCATTTACAAATTTCAAATTCATTTTGATTTTCAGAAGGTGTCTCTCACAAGTTTATCAATTAATCTATTTTTGAATTTCAAATCTTTTCTATTTTCAATTAATGATTTCAAATTATTCAAGAGGTAGATTTTTTTCCATCACTTTAATTTCTATTTCTTTTATTATTATTTTTTAATTTTTTCATCTTAAAAAATAAAAATAAAATTATCTCCCCCCCCCCCGCCCTCATTGAAATCTTATTGAACCTTTGCAATTTTAGTTAATCATATTGTCGTTGAAAATTTTTCTTGAAAAATATTTATTTTCTTTTAATGTTTCTACTATTGAAAAACGTCCAAAAAAAGAATAAAAAAGTTGGATCTGTCATAGCACGACCATCACTATCAAATATAGAGATTTTTAATGTATCTCATTTATTTTGAGTCTTAAATTAGTCTTTGTTAGTGTTATCATTGATCTGATACATCACTGTTATATGCAATGTATGATGTTCATATTTAAGGTATTGATATATAACTCTAATGTTGTTGAATCTTTGATTAGTGTTTATCATGTTCAATATAAATGTACTTGATACATAAACTTTGTGTTATTTATCACACACAAAAAAAGAATAAGCTATTTTGGAACAATTAAATGTATAATGTATTTTTTTTATTTTAAAATATAGTATTTCTCAAACAAAATATGATACATAAATAATAATGTATCGTACACTAATTTTTTAGTTATGAACGTAAATTCAAATTTATACTAAATGTATCTGATACATAATAATTACCAAACAATAATGTATCGATCTCAAACTTAAAATCTTATGGGAAACACTTTCTTATTTAGTGTATCTAGTAGAAATACAACACTTAACAATTTAAATTGAAAGGATCTTCATGATCTCAAACAAAATAAGATACATACATAATAATGTATCATGCACTAATTTTTTGGTTATGATACGTAAATTCAAATTTATACTAAATATATCTGATATATAACAATTACCAAATAATAATGTATCGATCTCAAACCTAAAATCTTATGGGCAATAGTTTCTTATTTAATGTATCTAGTAGGAATACAACACTTATCAATTTAAATTGAAAGAATTTTCATGATGTATCTTCTCAAATTTTTTGATAATTTTGAATCAAAATTGAAAGAATCTTCAACGAACTAGGAGAATAATTTTGAAACTCAAAATTTTCTACAATTTTGAATCAAAACGGAAAGGATCTTCAATGAACTGGAGAAGAATTTTGAATCTTAAAATTTTCGACAATTTGAATCAAAATTGAAAGGATATTCGATGAACTTAGCTTGAAGATTCACAAAAGAAATTGTTTGTCCAACAACAATTCCATCACTTTTGTATCCTTCATAACTCACCTCGCTTATCCAAAATTTCGACAAAAGTTTTTATGAAACAGAGAGAACGATGAACAAGAACAAGAAATTTAATTTTTGAATTTTTTGGTTTGTTACACTATAGGATTGTGAATTCTTGACAATAATTTGGAATGGAATAACGTAATTTATGGTATCTTAATTTGATTTTTAGCTTCCCCCCTCCCCCCTTAATTAGTGCAACAAATGGATACTATGAGATCTTAATTTGATTTTTCAGCTTTTTTCCCCCTTAATAAGTGCAACAGATTGATACATAATGTATCAACAATAATGTATTCGGATCCTTAATTATGTATTCAAAATGTCTAAAAAATATGGGATTTATGTAGTTATAAAAATAATAGGGATAGAAGGTAATTTAGGTTTTACACTATGGTATTTATGTAAGTTATACTATATATTTTGACCCTAATAAATTTAGATTGGATTGGGTCTTGACCCAATTAATGTCTTAATCCATTAGGACCCATCCAAATTTGACTCAACCCGCCCATTTGTCATTCCTACTCAACTCTCTCCCCTTCTCCGCCTCTCCCTTTCTTGCTCACCTCTCTCCCTATGTATTTGTATTTAAAATATATTTGATAGCAAAAATACATGTATCTAGGTGTATTAGACTTAAAATCTAGTATGAATTGATCAATTAACGAAGTAATATTTAATTATTTCATATTATAGAGAGAATTAGCAATAACAGAACGTGGGCCGAACAGAATTAGTACAGAATTTGGGCCGAAAGCGATAAGCTGCAACATACACACATCCAATAAAGCCCACAAAAAGCTGTAAAACAATATACACTGTGATACACACATACCAACTAAAAAGAGCACGCAGACTACATTTTCCCCCAGTCACTACGTAAGATAACATCACATAAGGATTTTATTTTCCTTAAACAATTGATCGCTTTATTCATTCATATTTTGATCATGTAAATTTATAATCAGACATCAGTTGGAAGTTCCAACTTGGAATCGAAAGCCGGTTGCTTTTCAAGATCACCATATGGACGTTGTCCTATCCAGTTACCTGGTGGATCATAATTGCAAGTAATAAAATACCACCCGTTATTGCACCTGACCCTAGCACAACCAAGACGTACCGAGTTACGCCACACCACCTGAGTATAGTGTCCACATACTTTACCCGCTTGACAAGTATTTGAATTATAGTTGTACCATTGCTTCTCATCGACCCACATCTTCACAGCCCCAGCCGCGTTGAGCTGGGGGAAAGCGGCAGCTAGGTTTTCACCGTAAGGGCCACCAGAGTGTTGCATCCTGCAGTCTCCAGCTCTTTGATTGGCGTAATTTTGGGCAAAGGCTGCTAGCCTATTGTCCCACGTCATAGGACCGACACCAACTTGTCTACGAGCTGCATTGTGAGGGTTAAGATAATCTTGGGGAGAGTTTTGAGCTTGTGATGAGTGAAATATTATAGCAAAGGTAAGGAAACAAATGATTAAGGCAATATTGGAGTATCCCATTTTGTGTTTTGGTGAGAATTAAGGAGTAGTTTGGATGGGTTTAAATAGGGAATAATAAGAGTTGAATAGTCTACAATTTTGTGAAAGATATTAAAGAATTGGAAGGTGCTAACTTGTTATTTGAAAAACATTACTTATAAGATTAGGTTGTGAAAGTCAGAGAATGACATGTCACATCATACAACTATTCGCTTATATAAATGATAAGAGCCGCCACTCGTTATTCTCGATGAAAACCATTAGGTTGGTTCGGTAGCCGGTAAGAATTGCACCCTAAAGTATTAGCTAGCAATGTAGAAGTTAATTATGAGTGCATTTATATATTATTTATATCGGTATAATTAGTTATGCAAAGAAAGAATGACAAAAGTTTATTGTTAATGAGATGGATAGACTTCTTATAAGTCTTAGACAATCCTCCTCTCTTTGAACGTTTTTAAGGCGTGAGTTAGGCCCAAGACCTAACTTCATACTCCCTCCGTCCCATTTTATGTGAGGTAGTTTGACTCGGCACGGAGTTAAAGAAAGAAAGGAAGACTTTTAAAACTTGTGGTCCAAAATGAATGATAGAAATTTGTGTGATTGTAAATCATTTCATTAAGGGTAAAATATATATTTTACAGTCAAATTGTTACTTAATATAGAAATGTGTTATTCTTTTTGGGACTGACTAAAAAGGAAAGTAAGTCACATAAATTGAGACAGATGGAGTAATATGTATGAGTTGTTTCATCTTCTATCATGCCTAAACTGAATACATATATAGATTCCTTCATAATTTAGAAATATATTAGTTATGCAAATTTAATTTTTAAATTGTCAACCAAACGTTGTATTAATATTGAATAATTTATTTTCTAGCTATTAACCTTATAGATAATTTGTTTCTTATCCAATTACCAAATGATTATTGTTTGAATGAACATTTTTTTCCCGCTCGATTAAATCATTACTATATTTTATTATCTGCTATATATATATATATAGACGTTATCAATTTCTTCTAGTATTTTTTTTTGTTAAAGGTTGATGGAATAGAAGATTTCACCTGCCCATCTTATTTTTACTGTTATATTCGAGAGCTATTCCACTTTCTTTTTTAATCAATATATCAATATAAAAAGATAATAATATATTTTATATTTAATATTTATTTATTTTAAATAAAATAATTTATGATCACACAAATATTTATAATTTATTTTAAACTAAAATATCACATAAATTGAAAAAAGAATATGACCTAAGTCATATTTTATGAAAGATTTTAACCATTTAGCCTTTTAAAGTTTTGATATTGTTAAAACACCAACCTGTAGTTAAGAGCAGCCTCCATAAAGTGACTTTTATATCAGAAACGTAAAAGCCGCCATTTAATAATAATAAAAAAGAAATAAGAATAAGAATATTAATAATAATAATAATAATTAAAAAAAACTTTTGGATGTGACGAGTATAGTACTTTGACCCATTAAAACAATTTTTTATAATAAGGGGATTAATGTGGTTTTTTCTTGGTGAGTTTCTCTCCATTCTAAGTGCCTATCCAATATCCATTAAAGATTTTTCTCCTTAATTGATCAAACTAGATTAATTTCTAGGAAAAAATGATAGAAATATTGCTCACGGAATAAAATTACCCGGTGGATCATCATAAGGACGTTGTCCAATATAATTACCCGGTGGATCATAGTTGCACGTTATAAAATACCACCCGTTATTGCACTGAACCTTGGCACAACCAACACGTACCGAATTACGCCAGATAACTTGAGTATAGTGTCCACATACTTCTCCTGATGCACAAGTATTCAAATTAGAATCGTACCATTGCTTCTCATCGACCCACATCTTCACAGCATCAGCCGCATTGAGATCGGGGAAGGCAGCGGCTAGGTTTTCGCCGTAAGGACCCTGAGAGTGTATCATCCCACAGTCACCAATTCTTTGATTAGCGTAATTTTGGGCGTAGTCCGCTAGACTATTGTTCCATGTCATAGGACCGACTCCAACTTGTCTACGTGCTTCATTATGAGGGATAAGATAATTTTGGGGACAATTTTGACCTTGTGAAGAATGAAATATAGCAAACGTAATTAAACAAGCAATCCAAATGGGGTATTTCATTTTTGAGTTTTAATGAGAACATGGATGGGTTTTAATAGGGAAAAAAAATAAGAATGCTGAGTTTAAAAGTTTGCAAGTTGTAAAAGAATTATTAATTGAACGGTTACAACTTACTAGCTTTTAATTGACACAATTTTTAGCCAATTTTGAAAAGCAAAAAAAAAAACTATAGTAAATAAATCGTTCTTAATTTTGATGAATATCTATAACGTAACATTTCCTTACTTTGATGTTTCACTATATATATTGAACTCCCTAATTAGTCCGTTACAAGGAGTACTATATAATTAATGAAACGTTGGATTTGGTGAGAATATATAATTGATTGGACAATTAAAGTTTGTTCTGATACTGCTAAACAAAATTCGAGCAATTTAATCTGTTTTTTTTAAATAAAAAAAAAGTTGTCCACTATTTCAAAAATAGATTTTCAATTTTTCTTATCACTTTTAATATATTAAGAAAAGATAATTATATTTTTTCATGTTTTATCCTTAGCATTAATTAATTATTTTTTAAGACCTAATACTAAACATCAACTAATAAAAATAATATGGTAAAACAGTAATATCAATTATTATTTGGTCGGAATAAATGTGCCAAAGTTCAAATATAATAAATAAAAATGAACGGAGAATATATATTAGCTAAGCGGAGCCAAACTCTTTAAAAATAAAATTTCCATGCAACTAGTTTTCCCAGAAGTAGGAAAGCTGTTATTAAATAAATAGTATTTTTCTTTGTCAATAATTACTTGTCTCTTTTTCTTTTTTTAATTGTCCTTAATTACTTGTTTATTTTGACACATCAAGAAAAGATAAGTTTTTTTTCTCTATTATACCCTCAATTTATTACTTTGAAAAATGTAGAACTTCTTAAAAATCTTAAGTTTTTAATTCATCCACTTCATAATTAATAGAGATAAAATAACAAATTCATTATATCAATTATTGTTTTCTTAATATATGTGTCAATTAAAAAATGGACAAGTAATTGGGAATGGAGGAAATATAATAGATTTTAAGTGTACCATTAGGAGTTTTTTGTTCCTTTGTTTAATTAAATGATTAAATAATCTTTACTCTCGTATCAATCAATCCACCCAAATATTGGGTCAACTTCAACAAAGACGCCACCATATCGAATATTCGTATATCGTGAGTTCAATTTTGGCCCATTTCAAATCCATCCAATGGCGGCTAACTAGCACATTAAAATATGTTTTGTTCCTATTTTGTATTCTTATAATTTACAATTTATCTACTCATAACATATAGTACTAATTATTTTGAGATATAAGTTTATATTTTTTTCATATTATAGACTTATAGTAATATTTTATTAGTTATGTCCTGATATGATTTTAATATCTAAATTATTAAAACCCAATGACATAAATTAAATTGCTAATATAATAAAGAGCAAAACATTGATAGTGAATTCGTGATTGATCAATCCATTCGAAAACATACCGTATAGTTTTAAGTTTTTGCCTGGATTACCCCCATTTCAATGTGGTCTTTAACTTTGACCCTTCATAGTTCTATTAGGAGGTTTTTGACCTTAATATATCTTTTTTTAATAATTATTTAGTCAGACTTCATTATAAGTATCAGAGACATTAGAGATATTTCTTCATCAATATACAAGATAAGGGATATATACGACACCAAACCCCACATCATGCCAGGTGGGCATAACCTGGGTGATTGGGTTTAATTATATATATATATATATTATTAACACGCACCCAAAGTACCACCAGGAAGATTTAAAACAAGAATATCGATCATAATAACAAAATAAAACAACAAAACACTCGTACATGAACTGATTAATCAACTAAGATAACATATAGCACTAGATTTTATTTTCCTTAGTTAACAATTAAAGCTTTATTCATTCATTATCGACTGGATCGATCATGTAATTAAACTCATAATTACACATCAGCTGGAAGTTCCAACTTGGAATCAAAGGCCGGTTGTTGTTCTTCAAGATCACCGTATGGACGTCGTCCTATATAATTACCCGGTGGATCATAATTGCACGTTATAAAAACCCACCCGCTGTTGCATCGAACCCTTGCACAACCAAGACGTACCGAATCACGCCAGACTACCTGAGTATAATGTCCACATACTTTTCCTGGTGCACAAGTATTTGAATTATAATCGTACCATTGCTTCTCATTGTCCCACATCTTCACGGCACCAGCCGCGTTCAGCTGGGGAAAAGCCGCGGCAAGGTTTTCGCCGTAAGGGCCATCAGAGTGGATCATCCCACAGTCACCAATTCTCTGATTGGCGTAATTTTGGGCATAGGCTGCTAGCCCATAGTCCCATGTCATAGGGCCGACTCCAACTTGTCTACGAGCTGCATTGTGAGCGTTAAGAAAATTCTCTCTAGGAGTTTGAGCTTGTGATGAATGAAATATTATAGCAAAGGTAATGAAACAAACAACTAAAATGGAGTATTTCATTTTGGATTTTGATGAGAAAAAGGCATAGTATGGATGGGTTTTAATAGGGAGTTAAAAAGTTGCAAGTTGTAAAAAAAATAAAATTAATTGAATGATTAGTTATTAATTAGCATAAATTTTAAGCCATTTTTGAAAAGCATATAATGCTATAGTTACTATATTAAAGAAATGTTCGATCTATCATGCAACTATTCGTTTAAGCAAACGCCGCCATTAAAAAAACAATATTATTGATGAACGCTATTATAATTATCATGATCATTTTATTTGAACAGTTCTACAATATAATAATCATTGATTCAATAAATATATATAAAAGATGACCGTCCATCGGTATATTTTAACGTATTATAAAGATATTTTTTGTATTAATCTATAAAAAATTTACTAATCCCACTTTTATGGATTGATCCTCTAGCGATAAGTGTGTAAGAATTATTTTTTACGCAATATCATGTTACTTATATCATATCTACAAGTAAGATTCTAATTTGTAATTTTAAAAATAAAACAAATTATATGCTATATTATGTAAAAATAACTTGATAATATAAAAGTAGATAGCGGTATAATATTATTACTTATTAAAAGAAGATGAAACGTAGAACCTGGTGAGAGTATATCACCCTTAAGGAGTATTTTCTACTCAATTAATATTAAAGTTGATTAGATAATTAAATTTTCCTATGCCTTGTCAATACGAATTTTTAACCATAGATAATACTACTAAACAAATATCGAGCAATTTGATTTGTTCTTTTATAAAAAAAAAAAAAGTTTTAATATTGTTTAAAATGATGCCGATATATATTCTCTTATTATATAAGAGAGAGTTTGAGGTTGAAGCATGTATATCTTTATCGACGTATCTGCTTCAACAATATTTATAGAAAGACTTTAAAAGTTTATTTTCAAAAACTGTTTCCTTTTGTTCTACTTTAATTTAATTAGTGTATAATTTTTTAAAATTGTGGAACCCACTTTAGCTATGACTTTTAGTTTTAAATTCATATCCGATAATCTTTATGTAAAATTTGTAATTACTTTGAGTAAAAAATCAACGGTCGATAAAGAAAAATACTTTAATTATGGACATCTCAATGTTCCTATTTACATTAGATTTGCGTGAAAAGAGAATGAATAAATTATAATTTATTTTAGAGTAAAAATTTAAAATCATTTAATCAATACAACTTAAAATTTGTCAATATTAACAATATTTATTAGATATTATCTTACAGATAATTTTATATTATTTAATTAACATCACTTAAAAATAAATTTGTAAATAAATATTGGGCCTGTGTGGATGTTTCATAACTAATAATATAGTTAAGCGCAGCCAGCCTCCTTAAAATAAATTTTCGATGCAACTGTTTTTTCAGAAATAGGAAAGCCGCCATTAAATTAATACTTATAAGACTTTGAGAGTACCATTAGGATCTAATACCATTAGGATGTTTAATGGGAAACTTACATAAATATACTATAAATAAAAAATATTTACCATTTATAGCAATAACATTTTTTTTCACTTGATCACTTTTAATACATGTATAATACACTTTTAATTCATATTACAAAAAACAATTTATTATTCACATATAATACAAATTTTATTGATGGATAATACATTTTAATACAATTATAATACAATGTGTCAACTTCTTACCAAATAAGCATAATATATTTTTAAAAATAATTATAATACATATATATTGCAT
>JAJOOO010014147.1:0-11678 GCA_029582685.1 Solanum piurae | reverse complement strand
GCAGGATAATCCCACTGCTTGTCCATCAGGTCAAGATGATGAGGTTTCAGAGACTAATGTAAGAGATTCTACCAATGAGCCACAGATGAATTCTCATAATCTAGGAAATGCTGCTGAATCTGAAGAATGTGATCCTTCAAAAGTTTCTCACTTGGACGTTATGCAAAATGTTTGTGAATATCTAAGACCTTCTGCTCTAGATTTCGACATTCCTATCTTAGATGTGAAGTTCACAGCCAATGAAGACGGTGATTCCAAGTTCTCACTAGAAGTTCTTTTAGGTGACACGACAGATGTTAATGTTGATGAAAGCACTGATAATGCAGTCACTAGTGAGGGAACGACTTCCACTGATATGGATGATGAAGAATCACTGAAGTGTTTTGCAGGCGATAGCAACACTCTGGTGGATTTTGGATTTTATGCTGCAGATACATTCACTAATTCAGATGGACACAGTAATCCCAGTATATCCAGCAACCACGAGGTAGTCATCGGTCTCATCTGAGACCTACTTTTTGAAACGTGTATAGGTACGTTCAACTAGTTTATGACTGGTTTTTTCTGTTTTTAGTTATAGTATTCAAATTGAATGTTCTTTTGTTTCTCTAGTCATATTAAGCTCACAAAACTCCATAATTCTTGACTATTGCCATATCTCATTCCTGCTTAACCTTTCTCTTAGAGCTGAAGTGGTAACAACCAAAATGCAATAACCAGAAACAATTAAGAATATACTTATAGGATTAAGAGCATGTTTGGTATTGCTGCTAAAAGTTGCTTATTTTTAGAAGTATTATTTTAAAATGACTTTTCAGAGAAGTGTTTTTAAAAAAAAGTAATTTGTGTTTGGCTAGTTCATTTGAATAGTGTTTTTGATAATCAAATTATGTTTGGCTAAAATTTTTTTATAAGTACCTTTAAGAGTCGAATTACGAAAAAGAAAAAGTACAAATGCACTCGTAATATTAAGATTATCTTATAGAGATAAACTATTTTAAATATCTATTATAAAAAATTTAATTCTATGTTTATTGTTATTGAATTAATATGTATATATGCAAATTTACAAAGATGAATAAAAATAAATTAAATATTGATATAACATTAACATGATGATTTAATATAATTAAAAATATCAAACAAAATAAATTTAATAATCATTCCACAAATTAAATCACTACTACAAAAAAATTCACAACAAAAACAAATAAGTATAAGAGATATATTGGTAAATATGTTTATATGATAGAGATATTTTGGTTTTGAAATAAATGATTTTCTGTTTTTTTTTTAAAGAAGCGGAAATTTTTAATTTTTGCCCAACAATAACTGCTTCTGCTTCCATTGAAAAATTGTTTTATTGATTACCTAAACACCTATTTTTTCAAAAGGAAAATGTGTTTTTTCCTTAAAATAAGTGTTTTTGGCCTCCCAATAACAATGTCAAACATGCTCTATACATTGTATTAATTTTTCATAATATATACAAGTAACATTTTCATTCCGTGTTTATACATTGTATTAATTCTCTATTTTATTCCACTTTTACAAATTTATAATATTGTATTAATCTTTCATAATGTATACAAGTGACATTTTCATTCAGTGTTATGTACATATTTAGTGATTCTTTTAATACATATACATAATAACATGGATCAAAACTATAACTATTGGTCATGTTCAATTCATCTTATTATAATGGATTTGAATGCATTAATAGTGTCTCTATTATAAAGTCTACCACACATTATTAATTTATGGCCTTATAAATTAACCATTATATTCACCAATAACTTAAACATGAACCATTTTTCTTCTTAGTTTTCCAATACTCATTTCTCAATATTTGGTTATGAGTCAACCCAAAATCCCATATCCTCCTTGTGATATATGCAGTTGTACTGGCCATTGATTTTGTTAAATATCTTCCAAAAGTTGGTTGATAAAATTAGATCATATATAGAAGTTGTAATTCTCGACTTTTATAATACTTAAGTCCTTGTTATGTAGATTTGACTTGTTTTACATTCTCTTTAGAGAAACAACAAAAAAGAAATCTAACAAGAATATCAAGCCATTGATTTATAATATTCAACATATAGCAACTCTATCATTGAGCTACTAGACACTCTTTTATGATTCAAAACATTTACAAATAATTTCCAATCCCAACTCAAAACATTGATATAATTATATTTACAAATTATATATATACAATAATAACTAAGTATTAGTTTGATGTCTGATTTTTATTTTTAATGGTGTCTGTCAGATTCATCGATGCAAGATAAATTTCAGCTCAAAGACAAGTAGCTTTTATCTTGTATATTCATATGTCAGGAGTAAACTTCAAATTTACTATTTAAGAGTAAATCGAGGAATATATATATAAATTATAACGTAGAAATATTTTTTTCTAACATATATTCCAGAGTATACTAGGTTTCAAAACAATTAATGCTTTAGGAGTTAATAAAAACGAAGCATCGTGAAGTTTAACCACTTTTAGTGGTTAACAAGTTTATAAAAAAATGCCAGTAATTAAAAAATGAAAGTCCACACCTTCTAGACTTTCAAAGTATTTGTTCGAGATGATAAAATTATGTTGACAACGTCTTCATCAAAAAAATAAAATTATGTTGATAACGTGTTATAAAATAATAATAAAATATAAGATAACAAGAGAGATAACCAAAGAAAATGAGGGATATAGATATATTTTATTTCTATTTATACTTCGGTTTGGTTTTTTACTATTTGGTTAGATTTTTTCGATTTTTTGTTTGAAGAAGTGTAACCCAATCCGAACCAAAATAAATTTGGTTTGGTTTGATTTTTCTCTTTTCAATTTGATTTTTTTCAATTTGGTTATGTCAATAACTAGAAACATAATCAAAGTTATATTTGTAATTTGAAAATAATATATATATATATATATATATATTTATATATTAAATTTGTTTTTTTATTGCAATTTTTATTTTTCTAAATTCGAAACCAAATAAAAAAACCAAACAAAGTAAATTATTAATCCAAAACCAATTCAAATTAGAATTCGATTTGGTTTAATTTTTCGATTTAATCCAAATAGTGCACACATATTCTATTATTTACGTAATTTTTAAATATATAGCAAATAAAAAAGAAAAATAAGACAAACATATTACAATAAAATAAAAAGTACATACCTAATTACCAAATTGTCCTTGTCTAGAAAGCAATCCTATATTCCTATTGATGAACACCTACTTTTTAAACTTTTAAATATTTTAAATTGTTAATTATTGTACTTTATTATAGTATTATTTACGTAATTTTTAAATATAAAGACAAATAAATTAAAACAAAAAAAGGTACAAAATAAATGACCAAATTATCCTTGTCTAGAAAGAAGGCACGTTAACAAACACCTGCTTCCTAAACTCTACTAAATGCTAATAAAATAATTTAATAAATTATATATTTTTTTATTAGATGTTAAAAGAGTTAAGCATCAATTGATATAGGATGGAGAGAGTAATTGTCTTTGTTGTTCTTTGTGGGGTCCTAAAGGTGATATTGTGATTAGGTGACTAAATAATAATAAAAAAGATTTGATCAATCTAATTCTCTAATCATTCTAATTAATTGCATAGGAGCGTGGGTTTTACCTTGTGCACATCCAAAGGGTAGCGGCTGCGGGTTTCCCTTGTCATAAAAAAAAAATCATTCTAATTAATTTATCATATCAATTAAAATAAAATATTGTTTGTTCACGATTTTATATACATTATTTGGTTGGTAGACTATGAAAATTAGTCATGATACAAAATTCAACAGGATTATTCAAGCCGGGCTAAAAAACTCTTTTCTTAGATGGACTCCAAAAATTGTAGCCCAGCTGTAGCAAATAACGAGTTAGGCCAGGCAGGCCCTACAGGTCTAGCCCATATTGACGGCTCTAATAAAAAATAGTCATGATATAAAATTCAACATAAGTTTATATATTCTCTGATTGCTACTTTGATTTTTATATAAAATAATATGTGCTACGAAAATTTACATATTATTTGCTATTATTATATGTAATTTTTAAATACATAACAAGTAAAAATAAAGAAAAATAAGACAAACACACTAAAATAAAATAAAAAGTACATAATAAATTACCAAATTATCCTTGTCTAGAAAGCAAGCATGTTGACGAACACATGCTTTCTAGACTTCTAATTATTTTAAATTGTTAATTATTATATTTAAATTATAACAGACAAAAAAAAGTAAGACAAATAAATTAAAACAAAAAAAGTACCAACTAAATGACCAAATTATCCTTGTCTAGAAAGAAGGCATGTTAACAAACACTTGCTTCCTAAACTCTACTAAATACTAATTTACGATTTTTAAGAAAATAGAATGTATTTATAATTTAAAATTATAAATAGATTCAAAAATTAATTAAATCATGAATACTCAAAATTAAATGTCAAAAATTATAAATGTTATAGATAATATTGATACACCAATATTCTCCTTATATATATACAATCATTAATTCAATCTTTGACCAAACTATACTGGATAATATCTGCATTAAAATGTCATTGTTTTATGACCCTATAAATCAAAGCTTTAGATCACCATTCACCAATAACTTAAACATGAAGGTGACAACAACATTTTTTCTTCTTAGCTTTCTAATACTCATTTCTCAATATTTGGTCATAAGTAAAACCCCATATCCTCCTTGTGCCTCAGGTGGTGTTTGTTTTGGCAGTACATGCAAATGGCCAGAATTAGTAGGAGTTGAGGTCAAGAGAGCCAAATCTATAATAGAACAAACGAATCCTTCTGTTACAGGAGTTATTTTACCTGATTCTGGATGCATTCACATGATGAATGTATGTATGAATCGTGTTTGGATTTGCCCAGATAAACATGGTCGTGTTGCAATTGTGCCAAAAGTTGGTTGATAAAACTTTGTCGATAGAAAAAAACAGATCAAAATTATCATTACCAACTTTTATAATATATAATGTTTATTTATTTATATGTGTTATGTAGATTTTATTTTTACTATATCTACGGTTATTAAATAAAAATAACTTAATAATTTTTTTTTAATGAACGTGAAAAAGAGTTAAAATGATAAATAAAACAAAACACAAGGAGAAGTTGTAATTTTTTATTTTAAAAAAAAATGAAAATTGGGAATAGTGTAGAGGAAATGGATAAGGGAATCACGCGATGAAGCATAATATTTTATACAAAAGAAGCCAACTGATTTTGAATCATTTTTCACAATTTGAGTTGTAAAATATAATGAACCTACAAGTTTATCCTCAACTATTATTGGATTAGCGATTAATTGTTAATAAAAAAAAAATCTTAAATAAATATGAAATTGATAATTCGATAAAAATAAAATCAAAGTCATTATCAAATTGCTAAATCAATAATTTATTATTAATAAATCAATAACATTTTCCCCGATTCAAGTTATCTAATTCGGTTAAATTTTGGATAGTCCTAATTGGCACAGCTCTAGACAAAGAGGATGAAGCTAACATCGACTCTCTCCATAAAGGAAGAATTGTTGCCCTCTTATTTTAAGTGATAACTATATAAATTTATATATCATAAGTATATAAAGATATATTTTTAATATAAAAAATGACAAATTACCTTGAAATTAATTTTTTTATAAATATTTTTAATCTTAATTAATAATTATTTTTAAATTATTTATAATTGAAGAAACTCAAAAATTAATTAAATCATAAATAATCAAAATTAAATGTCAAACATTATAAATGTTAGAGATAATATTGTTACACCAATATTGTCCTTATATATACCATTATTATTTCAAATCTTGACCAGACTATATTGGATCATATCTACATTATAATGTTAGGAGTTATGAACATTAGTTATTATTTTATGGCCCTAAAAATTAAAGCTCTAGGGAAATAAAAACTTTTTTTCTTCAATCAATAGCAAAATCAGATCAGATGATAGATCAAAATTATCATTTTCAATTTTTTGTTTTTGTTTTGTATGTGTTACGTTTATATGACTTGTTTTAAATTCTTTGTGATGAGAGATATCAAGAGAAAGAAATTTAGCAGGAACATTGAGCCATAGATTTATAGTATTAAGAGCGTTCAAAATATAATATTATAATCGGACAAAAAAATCAAATTAAATTTAACATCTACTATATTTATATATATATATAATTAATTTTAGTCAAATATAAATAATACAATCTTCTATCGAAGGAAATTCAAATGATCTTTAAAATCCTATCTAACTATGCCCATAATAGACACATATTATCAATAATTCCAAAAGGAGTTATGAACTTTGAAATATGAGAGTCAAAACATTTATAAGTAATTTTAATTCCAATTTAGAACACTGACTTCATGATAATTAGAGATTGTACAATAAAATATTAAATATATTTAAAAATACGCCAAAATTATTTGTGTAATCACAATTAAAATATACAGCAATTCATCTCATATAGAGTAATCACACATGGTATATTAATCCTAAATTATGAATTCGTTTATACATATTTGAAGGCTACAGTAATTTTCTTGTCCATTGCCTAATTATACATTTTTTTTAAGAGTAACTTTCACATATAGCAAAAATAAAATCATATTTGTATGTTATAACTATAGTTTGCATAATTGCGCTCCATAACAAATTTTATGTTTGCTATGGAGTTTTTGATTTGTATAATTTGCTACAAACATCCAGATTTATACAAATTGTTCACTTTTGTATAAATTCATTTATACATTGTAATTTGTATAATAAGATCTATATTTGTATAATTATAAGTGTATAGGACGAAAATATATGTATTTCTATATATACACTTTTCTCTCGCTTTATACAAACACAAACACATTTTATACCAAAATGTATAAAATGGCTAATTGTATACCGAATCAGATGGCAAAAAAATGAGATGTTTGCTGCGAATTACAATTAAAATAAACTATGGCTATAACATTTAATTTGAATTAATAGTTTGTTGTTTCATACAATTTTCCCTTTTTTTAATGGTTTAGAATTGCTGAACTCTTTATTTCTTAAAGAATTTTAAGATTAAAATCACAATTATTTCTAACTCTATAACTATATCATTATTGATTATTATTAGTTCGATACAAGTTACCATTAAGATTAGGGCAAATTACAGAAATCACATACTTTAAAGGCAAAATTACAATCTATCCCTTAAAAGTTTATAATTACAGAAATCCCTCAAACAAATACAATAATATAAACGCTGATACATTAATGTGATGCGCGAGATACATTAATCGTTAAGTAAGATTATTACATTTTATACATGATACACTAATCTGATGTACATTTTTATACATGATACACTAATCTGATGCGCGAGATACATTAATCTGATGCACGAAAATGAGGGATTTTAGAGATTGTAAAACTTATAGGGGATAATAGTAATAAGTAAACTAAAAGGTGAGATTTCTGTAATTTTTCCTTAAGATTATGCGTAAAAAAATTCTTTGTTAAATATCACTAACGGACTATGTGGTAAATGAAATTTACTAGGGCATTCCAAAAATTATTAAGTAATTTGCGCCTAAAAATTAAGTTTCACTAATTAATTGGGAAAAGGTACAAGTACCCCCTAGATTATGATCGAAATTTCAGAGATACACCTTAACTAAACTAAGATTTTATTACCTTCTTGGACCAATTTTTTTTTTTTTTTTTTTTTGTAATTTTGTACACATTTTTTGCTTACGTGGCATCCACATATCTCTCACGCGCCTCAATTGCGTAAAGTCACGGAGTGTGCCACGTAAGATAAAAGATGTACAAATTAAAATTACAAAAAAAAAAAGAGTTCAGGGGGGGTAATTGAATCTTCGTTAATTAAGGTGTGTCTATGAGATTTCAGTCATAGTCTAGGGGGTACTTGTGCCTTATCCCAATTTAATATGATATATGTGGCTTCAACTGACATCTATGCCCTCCAACTTTGAATGTGTACAAGTAGACACTTAAACTTATATCAATTTGAACAAATAGACACATTCGTCTGACGTGGCGTCCTATATGAATTTTGTGTCCTACGTGACGTACAATGTGTATTATGTCACATAGGATGCATGTGTCTACTTGTTTAATTTTATACAAGTTTAAGTGTCTACTTATACACATTTAAAGTTAGAGGGCATAGATTCCACCTTAAGTCAAGTTAAATGACATAATTATGTATTATGTATTATGTCTTTAGAATAAGTATTAATAACACAATGCACACAATATTAGAAAGATTAATTGCAAGTAGAAAATAACAATCATACTAAATGCCTAAATTGATAGGAGTTGACATCTTTATGGCCAAAGTTGTAATATAAGAGGTGAATCCTGATG
Source organism: Solanum piurae (assembly GCA_029582685.1). Taxonomy (NCBI): domain Eukaryota; kingdom Viridiplantae; phylum Streptophyta; class Magnoliopsida; order Solanales; family Solanaceae; genus Solanum; species Solanum piurae. The sequence continues at coordinate 3,254 of JAJOOO010014147.1, read as the reverse complement.
TTACAGTTATTATGTTAGATGATAAATGTCATACTAGTTCAGACATATGTTGTAATCGCGTCTATATTTGTTCCGATCAAATATGAGTATGTTAAAACTCTGCCAAATGTTGGTTAATAAAACTTTATCGATAAAAAAAATCAAATCAAATTATACATCAAAATTATCATTCTTGGGTTATGAAATAATTCAATAGCTCCTGTCCCCTCACTGCATTCCAAGGCAAGCTCTTACTATTCCTGATATTTCTATTGGATTTGAGCGACTCGAATATGAACACTGTATCGCTAGGCCCCACGCTTGGCCCCACTCTTTGGTTTAGGATGGATCCGAATTGGATTAAGCTATCTCAATTTTTATATGTATCATATAAAATTGATTTGTTTTGAATTCTTTTTGACAGAAACCAAGAGAAAGAAATTAACAAAAATACCGAGACATAAATTTGCAGTATTGAAGAGTTGCTAGATATCAGAGCAAAAAAATTTACTAAAGAGCTTTTTTATTTAAAATAAAATAAAATTAAGAAAATAAATAAATAAATAAATTTAAGAAAAATAAAAATTTGATTTAATGATATCAAAATAACTTACTTTTATTAATTTAAATAAATAAATTTAAAAATAATATTAAATCAAAAATAAAAATTTAAGAAAAATAAATAAATAAATTTGATTTAATGAAATCAAAATAACTTACTTTTATTAATTTAATTTGATTTATAAATTAAAAAATCGATATAATTAATTTGATAAAATATAAACATCAATCAAACTAAAGTCATGAGAGGAAATGTGCGTAAAACAACTCAACCTACCAATAAATGTTACTCGTAAACACCAAAGTTGGTAATATAGTGGTAAAATACTCTTCATTTTTAATTAGAGGTCTCAGATATAAGTCCTTTGAATATGAAGTAGTCTTTATTAGAGAGTGCTTTACTCTTCAATGTATTATTTTTCTACGTGAATCTAAATGTAGTCGGACTTCAACGTGGGTATCAGACACCAAATGAAAAACAAAATAAAATAAAAAATATTGCTCGTAATTAGCATAGTGATAAGTAGTTCCTCATTCTTAATCAAAAGTCTTTTAAGTTTAAATTTCACAAACTCAAATTTAATCGAACTTTAATACAAATAGCGAATACTTCAGATGACATATATCATGGAGTATCCATTTTAAGGATCTACTGAAGTTGTAGTTGGTGGACCAACCATAACGAAATGTTTGCCACTACTTTTCCCACAACTTTTGGTTTCTATGTGTCTCCATTTATTCAAACCCCAACATTGTTGACCTCTGCAAAATCTTTATACAGTTCTAGCAAGTTCAAGTTCAACCCAAAAAAGGGATTGAATCATCTTCAAGATTCCATTTTTTGTCATTCCAACTCTAGTCAAGGTATGTTGCTGTACAATTTGAATACACCCAATTTGTTATTTTGTTTTTTTCTTATTTATTTTATAATCTGTGCATTGTTTATCTTGAAAGTGAAATCAAGATTCAATTTTTTTGTTGCTATAATCCTTTGAGAATATTATGAAGAGGAGGGCACCAAGTGTGTGGCTGGCTGGTCAATAAAGTGGTTTGAGAATCATGATGTCTCATGTTCAAATCCCGAGACAAAAACACTAGCTAATTTCTTTCCATATGTCTTAACCTTGGTGGATGGAGTTAGTTGGTACTTGTTGCTGGTGGGGAGGTGACACGTATCCTGTGGAATTAGTCAAGGTGCGCGTAAATTGATTAAAATAAAGAGGAGGAGATTTTTGTTAAAAAGAGGAGAGGGTGTTTAGCATATAAAAAAAAAAGGGCACCGCGGTGCACTAAAGCTCCCGCTATGCGCAGGGTCTGGGAAGATCCCGACCACAAGGGCCTATTGTACACAATTTTACCTTGCATTTCTGGTAGAGGTTGTTTCCAAAGCTTGATCCGTGACCTCTTGGTCACATGGCACCAATAGGGTGATTTACCATAGAAATAGTCGAATTTCGAATGGTTATAGAAGATTCATGCAATTACATTGATTGAGCCAAAGATTTTTACTAAGGGGGAAGATACTTTGACCTTATATATACACTGTAGTTTTTGACGAAGGAGTTTTGGATGAATCCATTGTGGTATCGTAGCTCCAACAATGCAAATGAGGTTAACTAGTTTAAGATTGAGGCGTAGTTGATTAATTGATTGATTCACTACAATGTAGTATTAGAATTATGAGAAGAAGGGGGATTAAAGTGGGAATGTAGCCCGTTGTTGCGTGGATGAGAGAATGAAATGACTCTTGGCAGAGACAGAATTAGGATTTTGAGTTTATAGGTGTATATATATTAAGTGAATTTTTAAATACAAATATAAGGTTTGAGCTAAAGTTACTGAATTCTGCTGAAACCGTAGATAGGTTTGTGGTTCCGCCCCCGACTCTTAGCCAAAAGAAAATCGAGAAACAAGGGAATGAAGAGGAAAATTGAGAGAAAAATTAACAAGCCAGAAAAGAAGAGTCGTACTGTTCACCAAAAAAAGAAAACAAGAAGAGCTGATGTTTTGATGGATTTTTGAGACGAGAACAGGTGTACAGAAGAAAGGAAATAGTTATAATTTGTGTAATTTATGTTTTCTCACCAAATCTGGTTTCATTTCTACTGTATTTAGCTTATATAAGTAAAGTAGGTGGAAAATGTTCAACTGCCAAGACCAATTGCCTCCCCGAAAGGGAGAAGCGCCCGTTTGAAGTGGCGAATGCCTATGCTACAGAAAGAAAAAAAGTAAGTTGAGGTTAGCCAAATTAGTCAAAACCAGACACCAACCATAAAATCAACCAAATAAAAGTGAATTGACCTGTAAGCATTTAGTTCTGATGTATCTTGTTTAGTTCATTTGCCTTTCAGTTGTGTATTCCACTTTCATTTCTTCATATCACCACCTTGCCATCTTACTTTTTTTCTTCTTTATCGTCATATAACAGCTGAAATCTCCTTGTAAGCAAGTTCTTTCTAAAAATATTCTTTTTTTCCAACTAAGCCATCAGTATATATCCTAGGTTGCACTATGTCGTCTATGTATTCCTATAATATCGTAAGAGTCATGTCTATCTTATGTTCAGGTATGCTCGGGAAAGTTTTAGTTGTCTTGTTGATTGCAGGTCTGGCATGGGCATTCCCAGCCCTCCAACCTCCACCTCCCAGAATCTGTGGTTCTCCTGATGGTCCAACAGTTACCGGACCTAGAATCAAACTTAGGGATGGAAGACA
>JAJOOO010014146.1:0-10028 GCA_029582685.1 Solanum piurae | reverse complement strand
TCTTGAAATCCTCACCTAAGGAAGTATAGTGAAGATTTAGTGGAGAATGGTTCCTACCTTAGAGATGAAGGAGGTAATGATTAAAAGAATTTGCATAACTTGATCCCAAGAGGGGGACATAGTGCTTAATTGGTAAGTGATAGTTCTCTTGGTTACTTTAATGTGCTCTTAGATGGGTTTACCCTAAGTGGGGGATGATGAGTGACTAGTAAGGTTGTTGATATCCTTATCTTTCCTTCTATTCTTATTCAAGCTTGAGACCAAAGAGTTCCTAGTAGCTTGTTCATGTTTTGGAGTCTTGCATATGATTATGAGTTGCATGATCTCTGTATGTTATGCATGTCCTAGAAGACACTATGTTATGCATGTTTTGAAAGATTCTTATTACATAAAAATGGAATATTAGTAATGGAATTCATGTTTCTCATGTCAATATGCATCTTTATATGGTGAATGCACTCTTGACTTCATGAGGAAGAGAGTATGAGCATGCTTAGGTTAGAAATTGAGAATTTCTCCTTAAATGAATTGACCTTTGTGTAATGCTTGCTTATGAGTTTTATGATGCCATGTGTGTATGTTGTGACTAGGAGAAGGTAGTCCATCCTTGAACATAACTAAACATGGAAATGACATGTATGTTCTCGATAGTATGATGATTAGACGATAAGACTAGTAGATGATCAGTAATCCTCATGTTAGGGTGCAACTAGTATGAATTGCTTAATAGCCTCATGAGTGGGAATGTTGATCATGTCTATGTGTGCATTCGAAAGCCATGGCATATTGGACCCTATGATGATATAGAAGGGGTAAATATCATGTCATGATTAGGAGAAGGTAGTTCCTCTTACGAACATGAGAAAGGCCTATGTGGTTGATGCATTATGAGTCGGTGAATAAACTTTCTACTTGCTTGTGTTGCATGAGTTGATTTGAAGTGCATGCTTAAATGATTTCTTATGATAAAGTTGCATAATGTGCTTTGATGAGATAGTTGCATGTTGAGTTTCTTTGGTGTTGGAAATGAGAATGATGATTATGACACTATTTACTTGTATGTGCATATTTTTGTGAAAAATTCATGCCTAAGTTGTATTATGAGTTTTCACGAACTTTGTTTCTCATGGTTGAAATTGCACCCATAAATGTTGTGTGATGTTGTCTTCATGGGAATTGTAATGAGCATGCTTGATTTTGTCATGTTAAAGAAATGTCTTGTTGATTGATTGCTTAATGCATGTGTTGATGCTCATTGAATATGGAGATGGTAGTTCCTCCTATACTTATGTGAAGTAAAGAGTTTTGAGCATAGTGATGTTGTGGATTAAATTTCTATATGATATGATGATTTGGAGAAGGAAGTTCCTCCAATAAAATGGGAAATAATAAAGTTGATGCATAAGGAGTTGGTAGAGGTGTTTCTACCTTCTTGAATTGCACAAAGTTGTTTTGAGCCTTTTATGTGGAGTTGATTTTCCTCCTTGATGTGTGCTCTTATGTTGACGTTGTATGTTGTGTATTGCGAGCTGCTACTTGGGTCTTTGAGTCCTCGGAAGTGTTTTAAGTGTCATTCGAGGACGAATGTTCCTAAGTGGGGGATATTGTAACACCCCTCAAAATGAAGTAGGATAAAGTAGAGCCTCACATGGCTTTTATGCATTAATAACTTGTTAAAATACTGATGAATAGCCTTTTAAGTCAGTTTTAAAGAGTTTTGAAGTCAAACGTCAAGGGACGACCAAGACGTTCAGAAACTAGTCTTTTACGTGTTGGTGTGTTCTAGTATGTTGTACATGTTTTTATGTGTTCTTTGGAGTCTAAAATCAGTGGAGGTGACCCTAGTGTCTTAATAAATGTTTTTAGGGTCAAAATGTTCGGGTACGACTCCCCGGGACCACCCTAAGGGTCCCCGAGGAGGACCCCAACCCTTGGCCAAGCAAGCTGCCAAAGGAGCTTGCAAGTTGTGCTTGGAGGGAGTGGCTCCGTGTTGTGGACCTGCTCCACCTATGGACAAAAAGTGGCTCCGCATCGCGGAGACACCGCGGACTCTACTGTCTTGGAATTTAATTTCTAGAAACTTGCGGGAACACCTCCGCGTCGCGAACTTGATCCTCGACGAAATATGCGAAAATAGAACTCAAATTTGACTTGTTTAAAAGGTCCAACTAAGTGAGGGGTACTGTGGGGAAATATTATAAACGGTAATTATACCTATTTTAGGGTATTTTTAGTTGGTTAAAACCCCATAACCTAGAATTAGACCCCATTCTTCAAATTGACCCTTCCCTCTCAAAAATAGATTCTCTCAAAACACCATTGAAGACCTTGATGAAGCTCAAGCTAGAAGATTGGTTTTCAACTTATTTCTTCTTCAATTTCGTGGGTCTTCAATAATTAAGGTATGGTAACTCTTGTTTCTTGAATAACCTCTCATTCAAGGAGTTCTATAAAAGATTTTCAAAAGTGATTCAATGACCAAAATTCCCAATTTTCAATCTAAACATGGGTCCTTAGTCAAACGATTTTCTAAATCATTCTATTGATGAATTGATGTGGAATTAAGGATTTTAAGACAATTTTCAAAGGAATTCTTGAAGAACCCATGATTCCCTAATTCTCTAAAATTGGCCTAGGATGTGGGTCTTTGTGAATATGATTTCTATTGGTGAAATTATGTTTAGATTAGGTTGTATTGATGTTTCCTAAGATTATCTATATGCATTAATGTTGAATTGTTGGTATATTGATGAGTTGAGGATTATGGCCTTATGGGCAAAGTTATGGGTTGATCCCCTTGTTTATAGAATTGTACTTAGATTATGGTTATGTTATTGAATTACATTGTTGATTCCTATTGCCATCTATGTCAATTGAGTATGAATTATTGAGGATTGATCCATGGTGATCATGGCTTGGAGAATTGGTAAGTTGACCTAACTCCTAGTCTATAGTATGAGAATTGATGTTGTGTGGTTTGACCCACTTATGGTGGCGGTGTTTACTTCTTATCCATCTATGCATGTTGAGATCATGGCCTTGAAGGCAATAGATGTGAAGTGAATTTATGATTATGATGCATATGTTTATGAAGTTATGCTATGAAGGTTAGGTATGAAATCCACAAGCCTTCCCCTGGCTCATTTGGTGGTCCACAACTCGTGAAGGGCTCTATGGTTCATCATTTTTGGGTGGGTGTGAACCACGATGAGGGCGATGGATCGTGGTCCTTATTATGGCTCGTGAACCCCTCTATGGTTCACCTTTTTCTATTGAAAAGTTCAAGTTTGATTTATGAGGTGTTACATGTGGGGCGTGTCAAAATCCTATACATCATGTTACGCCTAAGATATACTTTGGGTCGTGACAATGCAACATCCCAATACTTGCCATAACTTCATCAATCTGATCCAAATGTGATACACCGTGCATATCACTTGGATATTTCATCGATCTATGATTATTAAAGCTTACTACTTCATCATTAACTTAAAACTTCAACTCACCACCTTCCATGTCATGACCCAGGGGTACCCCCTAGATGAAACAAGACGTACTTAACCCCGATGGGTCTTATACAAGCCCCTTAGCATATCATAACACGAGGTAATAAAAATGATGCGGAAATTTTTAAACTTTTTCCATACAATCGAAGTCTTTTATAAAAACAAGCCGAAGTCTACAAAACTTAGTCTTAAACAATTTACAACCATATGAATACTCTTTGGTACACAACACATACAATAGTTTAAAACAAAAAGAAAAGACATAAAGGAAAGGTGATCACATCCTCGATCCTATGAGGACTCACCAAGTCTTCAACTCCTTGCCCTACTAGGAACCTAGCCACGAGAATTGGACTCGATATCGCCAAACCCTACATTTGATAAGAATGTAGGCAAAAGTATTTGTTAGTACAGAATGTACTAAATATGATGGCTACCATAAATCATCAACAGAAGCATATAAGAGGCCTTAGTCAACACAAGACGTAACCATAATCATAAGAGACAATAAAATAAGTCATAAACATAAGAGACATCATCATAAAACATAGGCTATAAGCATAAGATATAACAACATAATCATGAGCATCATCTCAAAACATGCATAATACCATATATTGCCCTTTCAAGGGTCAAAGCTCATATCAAATCAACATATCTAGAATGACAACCTTAGACATGGATATAATCATAATTCAAGTAGTTAAATTAGTACAAACATAATCTCATACCTCACCTCTTTGAGGTTCAAGACTTACTTTCCATCATCACAGTTAGTATTCAAGCACTAGACATGGAAATCATCCTAACTCATGTGATTCTATCACTTTATACATTCAAACATTCATGATGTAGATTAGGTGGGTAAGCTCCTTCCACAACAATTGTACCTAATAGTCTACCATTATCATACCGAATTCCCTCTCGATGCCATTACAAACTTAATTCAACATATTAACCTCACTCTCAAATCCCTAATAATAAACATTCATGATTAAAATCATTAATCTCAGAGCTTTATTTCGTACAATCATCATACATACCTAGATTACAAGGCATTCTAATCAGATGTTTCATTCTTAAGCAATTCTAGTCATAATTCACCATAAAGGCTTAATCTCAATCTTTACTGTCATGATCCATCATATATACCTAATCAAATTCTATTCATGTCTATGTACTTTCATTCTTAAACAATTACTACACATGTCATCAACCCTAGAAGATCATCTCTAAATCCTCAATTTCCCTCTTTAGGGAACAAACCCACATTAGTTCAATTTCATCAATTAGACTAGGGTTAGGTATAGAAAACATGTAATATCATATTTAGGTGCTCTAGTGTCAAGAAATTCATAAAAAAATTCATCAATCTTAGAAAGTCACACCTAAGCCCTCAACTTTCTCTTCCATGGCATAAAACCAACTATATCAATTTCACCCTAGAATCTTAGGTTAATCAAGTATACATGTATAATCATACTAAAATCATGTAATTACATCATAATCAATCATAAACAACCATTTATCCACTCAATTGTATTAACATATAAATAATACCCACAATATAGAAAGGAACCCTAACTAGAATTTGGGGTTCATCTTCACAATTAGGGGAAACATGGGAGCTTCATGGATGAAAGGAGTCCATGAATGAATAAGCCATCATACCTTGATAATAAATCCCTACAAAACTTGGATGATTGGAGACTTGACGTATCTTGAACCCTTTTTCTTTTTCTTCTTTTTCTTCTTTTTCTTCTTTTTCTTCTTCCTCTTCTTCATCTTCCTCTTCTTCCTCTTCTTCCTTTTCTTCCTCTTCCTCTTCTTCCTCTTCCACTTCCTTTTCGTCTTCGTCTTCCTCTTCCTCCTCCTCCTCCTCCTCCTCTTCTCCTGCTTCTTCTTCTTCTTATTATTATTTTTCTTCTTCTACTTATTCTTCTTCTTCTTCATCTTCATCACATTCTAGAGAGAGGATTTCTTGGAGGAAATTGGGTTTCTTTTGGTGAGTTGAGATAATGATTTGGATTCACTTACTTAAGGGTCTAAAGTCTTTATATAGTAGGTCTAATCCAATATAAAACTACCCCACTTAATCCCTAATTAATCTAGAACCTTACCTAACCCCCTTAACTTAACAACTTTAGTGCCAAGGCTGCTTCACCCACGAGACCACGCCCACGGACCGTGGGTGGGTCCACGGGGCGTGTTGGCCCTCCGTGGATGGTGGCCTTTGTCTTGGTTATTTTGGGGTCTTGACCCATGATCCCTTTCAAAGGGGCGTGGGTTCACCTACTTGGCGTGAGTCTCATCCGTAGGTGACCCATTTTGGGCAGTTTCTAGAGGCTGTTTTAGGTTCGCCCCTCCCCCTCAAGGACCCTTGGTTTTTTCTTTGGGGGTCATACTTTGACAGCCTCACCCTAAACCATTCATTCTAAGTACGGCAAGTCATATTTACGATTTTAACCCTCACAAAAGCTCTTGTTTAGCCTACTAGTTTCCGTTGTGTTATAATATCTCCCCCTTGGGAACATTCATCCTCGAATGACACTCTAGGCACTTCATAAGGTCCTGACTCTAGTCTAGCAACCCATCGTGCATGAAACTTGTCTTAATGCATATAAACAAAAGGAGGAACTTCATCTTCAAGCTACACATACTCAATGCAACACAAGAAAATAGGAACTACATCTAACAACCCGTAATGAAGGATTTCTCATAACTAGTCATGTTCAAGGAGGAACTACCATCTCCTAGTCATAACATGATCAACATACACTCATGGAGCTCATATGTAATTTACTCTAAAAAAGTATTTATTCAAGGAGGAATATCTCAACTCCAACTAAGGCATGTTCAAATTTTTATCTCATGAAGTCAAATAGGCAACTCATACTCAATGCACTACAACATGAGGAAAACCCTTTACATGAAACTTATTTTCTTTCAAAACACAAGTTTTCATGAGCATGCACCACATAAGGAAATCATGGAAACATACAAACCATACATAACTTCACATAAAATAATTAATGAGGAACTCATCATCATAATGCTAAATGAGGAATACAAGGAAAAATTATGAGGATATCGGGACATCTTATTGGCCCTTGGCCTTTCAAGTAGAAGCCTCACTTAAAGCCCTCACTAAAGGTTTCTCCTTAACACTTTCTTTGAAGCAATTTCCTTGCTCTTCTATTTCTTAACTTCCTGGTCAAAGATCCCTACCGGTATTTCTAAATTAGAGGAGTTCTCATTAACTCTCCAACACTTCTTAAGGGATTTAGGAATGTCGGATCCCAAACACCCTTCTATAGCTAAGAGTCATGGAAAACCAGACACAATGGTGCCGCTCATTAAGCAACTCTAGTTCATATGTAACCTTACCAACTCCATTCAAAATCTCATATAAGCGTACAAAACGAGGACTAAACTTCCCAAACTCAATACAATGCTCAAGGTGAGAATTTCAACCCAACCAAGTCATAACCATCAAGAACACTCCACGACCTTGCTATCTAAGCACACCATATCCCTCTTAGGAGAAAGCCTAAATGGTCTTTCTAAGCACCATTTATTCCTATTCAACTGAGGTCGGATTGAGTTACCATTAAACTTTCACATTCATCTCAAGATGACTCTAAACCATGGTGAACTATACTACTACCTTTAAGAAGAGTCTGCTCACTCAACTCATCTAGGCATTACTCACATACCCTATTCATCCTACCTTTCAATCTACCCAAAACTCAAAATGGCCAAGTAGGGTTCTACCAAGTGGCGTAGCCAGAAATTTTACGAAGGGTGTCCAAGAATCGCATAGGTAAAAATAATAATTTGACGATGGGTGCACTAAAATTTTGAAATCAAACTACGTAACATTAACAATTAATATTTTTTAATTTAAAAATATACTAAATTTTTTAAAATCAAACTACATAAAATTTAGCTTGAATTTTCATATTTATTTAATAGGAAGTGAACTAGATAAAAAGTAAAAAAGAGAAAGAAAAAATTCAGTTCATAATGAAATCACTTTTATACATCAAGATTTCACAGAACTTTGGTGACTTACCAACAAGATATGAAAAATAAAGAGTAAAATCAAACTAGTTTTTCTAAAAAGAAATTCTATATAGAGCCCTTTTCACTTTTAGTAGCTTTATAGAAAAAAAATAGAATTTGCTTATTAACTTTAAATTAAATAATTACTTTTAAACTTTTTAAAAAAAATTAGTGAAAAAAAATGATTAAAATTTAATGTTTACTATGATTTTTTTTTTGGTTAAATTTTTAAGTTGTAGGTCTCTAATTTGAGATTATTCTAATAGATAATATGAGTTTTGAATTATTGAAAAAACAACATATTTATTAACAATGATTAGGTCTGTAATTTGAGATATTTAACAGATAATATTAGTTTTGAATTATAAAAAATATAACTAATTTATTAACTATCATTTAGAAATTAATAAAGGGGCTTTTTGAAACTGTAAAAACAAATGCAGCAACTGGGATTCGAACACTTGAACAAAAGACCGTCTCACGCACCAGTTTTAGTTGGGCCAAAGATACCGTTGGACTAAGAAACTTTAGTGTGCTAAGGGTGTCCAAAATATCTTATTTGACCATTTAAAGTATGATTTAACTTATATATACAATGTAATTTTTCGATGAAAGGTGTCCAATTGGACACGCTGAGCATAGTGTAAAACCGCCCCTGGTTCTACCATTAATATCATAAAACAACAATAAAGTCCATTCATACTAAGTACAACTTAAAAGTCTAACTCACCAAGTCACAAAAGACAAGCAATACCGGAATTTAATAAAACATAAAACACATACCGGAACCATTAGGAGGAACTTGCTTACCCTATCCTCTCTTAGCCTTTGCCTTTGGACAATCCCTCATTTTGTGTCCGCTTTCTCTAAAATTAAAGCAACCTCTTTGCCGGCCAAACATCTACCCTCATGTCTCATTCAATTCTACTAAGGTCAGATCAAGACAATTCTAGATGTCTGTAACACCTCAGATTCGATAAAAGAAACAAAAATCTAGATTTTTAGAAGATGCATGTGCCACTGACGGAAGCCACTTACGGCTCGTAAGTCGACAGAAGGCCCGTCAGTCAGCTCCGTCGATGGGTCAGCCAACTTTCAATTTCACACTTTAGATTTCATCCTTCAGTCATGAATGACGGCCGACCAGTACGGACCGTCATTCGATCCACGGTCCGTAGGTATGATCGTTGGTGAAGGCCAGCAGCCAATTAGGGGGAAATTGATAATTGGGTCAACTTCATATGGTCATAACTCCCAGCACAAAATGCATTATGTATCCCATGATCTATGATATGATAGATAATTGAATGCTCTTTCCAACGCCACAGAGTTTGCTAAAATCTGACTTTTGAGTAAAACGTTATGCTCGTTTTAGTGAAGGCCTGTCGAGCAGGCTTGATTTACGGACCGTCGATTGAATGACGACCCGTCAGTCCCGTCCGTCGATCACTCCGACAGCAGTTAAGTCAGGGTTCTTTTGGTCATTTCCTATTTCATTTAACCCCTAAGATACGTTGGTTAGACCCTAAATCATGAAGTTTTAGTTAGTTTAAGCCTAGAAACATAACTAGAACTTACTAAGTCAAGTCATTAATCAAAACATAGAAAATTAGGAGCAAAAGAGGAGAAAAAGGTCAAGAACCTTAGTTTAAGAACGCAACAAGTTTTCTTCAGTTCTAGCCTAGAAATCAAAGGATTTCTTCATGGAATTCGTGACCAGGTATGTGGGATTTCACTAGTGGGTTCCTTTCACCCATTAGGTCCCTAGTTTTCAGTCAGTTTCTTGATTCCATGATTATGAACAGACCTAGGGTTTCTAGAATTTCAACAGATCATCATGAATTAGTTATTTAAATGTTCCAAATCAGAATATTATTTTAATGCTCAGTTTATTGCATAAATTTCAGAACCATAGCTATGTATTTCTTAAGTTCTTTAATTACACATGCTAGGTCAGATATTTCAGTTATTCAGATATACATGCTCCAATTTTGAACGCCACATTATCAGTATATTTCAGCATAAATCCTATTTTGAGTTATAAATCTTGAGAAGCTTTTTTTAAGACAACACTTGAATTTTAAACTGAGTTTTTGAGAAAGTTAAGATGAGTTTTGAGAAAGAGCTTCTAAAACACGATTAGTATGACAATCGAGTAGGTCATCAATGTATGAATAGTATGGTATCTAGATATACCATCAATGTTTATGCAATATGACTTCCCAAGTCATTAATGATCATAGTATAATATGATTTTGAATTGTTTTCTAAGAAGGAGTTTTCAAGTATGAGTATCTACATGTCAGTATTTTGAGATATTCAGTATTTCAGTCATAATGTATTCAGTTATACATGCCTCAGTTTATGAATGCATCATTATCAGATTAATTGTTGCATTCTCAGATTGCATGTTCAGTTTTGAGATATCCATTATATACAGAAACTCAGTCATAATGT
>JAJOOO010014145.1:0-11350 GCA_029582685.1 Solanum piurae | reverse complement strand
CAGGAGACACGCCGTCGATGACCTTGGAATCGTCGGCGATGATAGCTTTCACAATTTTCTTGCCAATGCAGTTGTCCTCGATGGCTCTTCGAGCTGCCTCTACCTCTGGAAGCTCTGGCATTTTCGAGCTTAGCTGAGTTTCTGAGGAAAACTGATAGATTCGCGCGCTTTGTCTCCCAAGGGTTTTGTCACGCAGGGGAGAAGGGTGGAACTTGGAAATGATTTTACAAAAGTTTTGATTGAAATTTTAATTATTATTTTTTCAAAATAAAACATCGCCTATTTTAAAATTTAAATAAGTATTTGGCCATTAAGTTTAAATATTTTCATTTTATTTATAAATTTATGTTTTATTAAAATTACATATGAGAGGAAGAAATTGGGGAAATAAGAAGAAAAAACTACCTAATTAGAAATACTTCACTACCATATGTACTAGAGTAAATTTTAGGTTTAGCAAACATAAAAAACATATTTGTATGTTATAGCTATAGTTTGTATAATTGCATTTGTATAAATCGTTGGCAGTCTCTCATTTGTATAAGTCGTTGGCAACCTCTCATTTGTATAAATCGCTGGCAACCTCTCATTTGTATAAATCGCTGGCAACCTCTCGTTTGTATAAATCGTTGGCAACCTCTCAATTCAATTGTATATATGTAACTACTATGTATATGTATCAATGATTGTGTTTGTATATCTGCATAAAATATGAATTTGTATACAATTAAATCGAAATAAAACATTTGTATATCAAATCTCTCTCTCGCGCTTTATACAATACAAATTATACATTGTAATATGTATAATTTGTGTTTGTATAAAGCGAGAAAGAGAGAGAAGACAAAAGAAAACTGGTAGGGAAAGATCTATATTTGTATAATTATAAGTGTATAGGACGAAAATATATGTATTTGTATTTGTATATACAGTTTTCTCTCGCTTTATACAAACACAATTTATACATTTGTGTTTGTTAAAGTGATAGAGGCGAGCGAGATTTGCTGGGGAGAGAGGCGAATGGCAAATGTTTTCTACGGATTAAAATTAAATGACACTGTGGTTATAACATTTAATTTGAATTAATAGTTTGCTATTTTATACAATTTCCCTATATACTATTATTATTTATACTTTCAAAATATTATATATCTTACCACTAATTAAGAGTTTTCTACATATTTTACACTTAAATACATGTATTCTTACTACTTGATACACAAAATAAGGAGAGAGGTGAGCGAGATTGAGGAGAGAGGCGAGTGATGTTCGTATGTATCCTAGATACATGCTAGATACATGTATCTTGAGTGTTTCGCATATATCTAAAATATCATATACATTGGAGAGTGGTAAGTGATGAGTCAACGATTTGGACTCATTTAGGGCTTTATTTTAATAGATTTAGTGTCCTCAAAAGCATAATTTGTGCCAATAACTGATGTAAATCCTTGAATTTCAGGTATTTGGATTGAGGAACAAGGCATGGACACTATTGAGCAAAAAGGAACAAGGCAGCTGAAAGAACGAAGGAAAGAAGGCCTGAGGATCGCCTAACCCATTAGGCAAGTTGCCGAACTGCCAGGGTCTCGCCTAATGTTCCAGAGTGCTAAGCCCTGAAGGAGAAAATCTAGTCAGCGAGAGAAAGGAGCAGTCGGCGAGTCGCCGAACGATTTCGCGATGCACTGCCATATCGCCCAAAGTTACAAAACCTGAAGATGCTGAAGGCAAAAGCAAAACGGCGATGAAAATGATCAAAGGGCGGATCGCGGATTGGGTCGGCGATCCCGACTAACTGTGCCGACTAAACCTCCGCAACACACTTTTTGACAACTATAAATACTTGTTAAATTTTTAGCTTAGTGGTGGATTTGGTGAGAGTGATTTTTAGTGTTGAAACATATTATTTTTCAGTTTTTGAAGTTTGAGAGCTTAGAACTGAGTTTAGAGACAATATTTTCGTAGCTTTGAATATTTGAAAATTTCTATTTCTAAGAAATTCAAAGTGGGTGTTGAAGATTCTTCATCTTAGACCTTTGTAAAGACAATATCAATCGTACCCAGTTGATGGAAACACAACTTGATAACGATTTTTACCTTTTTACTATATATGTCTAGCTAAAACCCCAATTCTTGGGGTGTGATTATGGTTGATTTAATTGTTGGGTATTGTTAATTGATAGTTTATTTGCTATTTAAAAGTGATTTCGTTCAGTAATTGTGGTTGAATTTAATGGGTTGTAGTTGCAAATACAATCTTAACTTCGAGTTTTTGCTTGCTCGAGAGAGAGAGGTTTTAAAACCAAAATTACTGAATCGATGGTCTGTGGGTATTGGGTTGCCATGGGTTCAGCTCAAAAGAGTGAATCATAAACCGTTTTCCACACATTCAGCTTGAGAGAGTGAATGGACTAAAGCGAAGGTTGTGTTTCATTGCTGCTTATTGGTGTACGAGAGAAACCAATTTGATTTGGGGTAAATTGTTCGAGAGAAAGTTTACCCCACTAAAGTCTAGCTTATTCACCGATTTGCAGTTGTTTACTATAAATTGCAATTGCCCGATTGTTTACCTTAGCCCATAATCCAATCACACCCCAAGAATCCCGTCTCCATAGTCGTATTTTCGTATTATTTGTTGTTTTAGCTGATAATACAAACAAAACCCCCTTGATATTTGACACTTGTGTCACCCCAAACTTGAACTATGCTTTTATTCGTAAATGTTTTTAGATACGATTGACTTGAACATATTCTTACTTACCTAATGATTCGCAATTACGAACCACTCCCTTGTGACTCGACCCCAACTCACTTAGTTGGGTTATATTACTACTCCAATCGTTGGCACTTAGTATTGGATGAAGTGTCCTAATACGTGAAATCAGTGAGCGGGATGAGAGAGAGGCGAGAGAGATTTGTTATGTATCCTAGATACATGTAAATCTCCTCGGATACAATATATCTAGAACAAATTATACATAAATTTAACTCCATCTATCTGAACGTATCTGGAGGCACAATAGAATTTATGTAAGTTCTCTAAATAAAAATAAGCCTTCCTTTTCATGTGTCATCTCAATTGATCCTTCACTTAATATTCTTTTATATATTTTTTATCATTGATTTTGGTCAAAATTTGAAAATTTGTCTTAAAAGAAAAATTAAGTTTCAAAACTTCTATTCATAATTTATTTATTTTTTCAAATAAAATACATATGCAAACGCACTTTTATATTTCCAAATATTACACTTTTAAAAAATTCAAATTTTGACTTCAAAATTTATGACCAAATGAAAACTTAATTTTGGAATTGCTATATTGATCACAGGCACAATATTTGATTTTGAAACGTTAAGCATCAGAAATGTAATAATTTAGGGACGTCTTAACCACTAGGTCACTAAAGCCATCGCTTGGGGCCTCCATTTTAAAAAAATAAAATACTTATACATATTATTAAAAAATTATATTATTTTTTGGAAAACAAAACGTGTAAGAGATTTTATAGTTTTTCTTGAAAAATTGTTATTGTTGATATTCTTAGTTCATAAGTATATGTAAATTGTTTTAATTATTATAAAGAATTTATTTAGTTTTAATATGTCAACTAGAAAACATGATTCCGATTTTGAAAAAAAAAAGAGAAAAAACTTGAAGAATTAGATAAATCTTAAAAAAGAGCCCTTGATAGATTTTTAACAAATAATAAAATTTTCGAATAAATTTTTTTGGAGGATGTTCTTCAAATGATCAAGTAACCAATATAATTGAGTTAGATGATAATAATATCCAAGAAGAAAATCTAGAAGAAGTTGATGAAAATGTGATATTGTTCCCGATATCAAGAACTCTTAAATAATTTAAATAGTTGCATCCCTAAAAATATATATGATCCAAGTCAATGAAATAATGTAGTACAAAATTAAGAGATCTATTAGTAGAAAAGGGATCATTTAGAGTGACTTATATAAATTTCCACAAGATAAATACGCACGGCATTTTTCTACAACACACGATATTCAAAAATTCGTAAACGGAGAAAAGCATGAAAGAAAATGATTAATCTACTCTACAGATTTGGATAAATTTCTTTGTTTTTGTTGTAAATTATTTAGCACAACTTCTATTATTTGTAATAGTAAACTAGCTAGTGAAGGTAGTAATGAGTGGAGAATCTTAGTGTTAAGCTCAAAGTCCATGAAGTAAAGAATGAACATATTATTAATAATATGAGCTCCTGTATTGATTTAGAAATGAGATTGCATTAAAAACAATTGATAAAGCTGTGCAAGAACAAATTGACAGAGATAAAGTGCAATGAAAAAATGTATTGTCAAGAATTATTGACGTGATCAAAACTCTAGGGAAAAATAATTTAGCATTTAGGGGAACAAATGGAAAGATCTATCAAGAAAGTAACGGTAATTTTTAAAGCCTAATTGAAATGATTGATAAATTTGATTCTGCTATGCAAGAACATATTCGAAGAATAAGCATGACGAAATTCATAGTCATTACCTTAGACATAATATACAAAGTAAATTATTAAACTTATTGGCAAGTGAAGTCAAGAATAATATTATTAAAGAGATTAAAAAAACAAAATACTTCTCAAAATATTAAGGCCTCTCTTTAAGATTTGGCTTTAGGCCTCCGATTTTATTGAGTCGGCCCTGTGTAATATGTTGTCTTTCTTGTTTTAATTTGAACTCCATCATCCTTTAAGTGCACACTAACCATCACGAAAAATCTGCAGAATTTACTATAACCATATAGATTGTTATATGGAATGACATTATGTGTAGCGGAAAAAATTCTTGGCCTACGTATCCGTAAGTAAATATGTATTTTAAACAAAAAGCTTATGCACGTTTATATTAGCAGATTTGGGTTTGAGACTCAAGTTCTATTTTTTTAGTCATTGAATATTCTAAGTTAATAATCCTTACATATTCAATAAATTTATTAAGATAAATATAAGATAATTTAAACCAAAGTTACTAAGTCTGATCGACGGACCCCCTTATATATATATTTTAGCTCCATCGCATACATATATTCACGTACACGAAAGATCATATAGGTCAAGTTGCAGATTATTATGTAGACATGTACATGCCTTTCATTTTTATTTTATTTTTGTCGTGCTTATTTTATTAGTTCTGATTTGTTTGTTTAAGTACCTGGTGCAATTATTTTCTTTTTCTTATATATATATATATATATATCAAACAAACAAAAAACGCCTTCTTGAAAAATATATAGGCAAGGTTTACTCTGATTATTTCTTAGCTACATAAATATTAGTACTACCTTGATTTTTAGATGAGTTGAGTTCACTTATCCAAATCTGAACAAATAATATTTTCAAGAGCTAATTTTATCATTCCCACCTATATCCCCATTATCACAGTGGCTACCACCTAAGTTGCTCGGACTTTCCTAAAATATCATTGGGTGTGTATCGGATCCGTAAAAAATAGTGTATTTTTAGAGGATCCGACATGGGTGCAACAACATTTTTTGGAGAGTCTGAACAACTTAGGCTACAACCACTACTGTCACTCTGATGACAATTGGATGATCATTCATTTTGCCAATTTATGTTTGGTTCAGCTATACATGTAACTTGTAAGTAACTAATTACTTTACAAGTTGACTTCTTATAAATTTGAATTGGTGTTGCAGACTTGCAGGGAATTAAATTTGGGGGACTCTATGATCTGTACTTGCTATTTCATTTTGAATTTGTAATGTACTAAAAGAGCAGTAGTAATAAATTAAAAAACCTAGAGTCGAGTGTGAGTGTAAGCAAACACATTTTGCAATAAATTTTTAGAAGCTTTCAAAAGAGCAAAAACAGCTCATTCAATGCAAAACACGGATCCTAGCCGTTGCCCTGACCGTATCAGACGTTGGGCTAATTCCCACTCAACGCCGAATCTACAGTGTTAGTTACTTATTCACGTAAATTTAATACTAACTTTTACTTGTACGTATTCATATCCACATCACGTAAATGTTCGTATCAATTTATAACTATTTCATTGAATTAACTCTCATACATATGTTAGTATTTGTTACGTACACACAATAATCAAATACGTAGGTTTGTGCCTAGCTACGCAAAACTTAAATGTAGCAGTAATTAAAGTATCAATAGTTGATCATCTAACATAATTAACTAAACTATCACAGGTGTTGGGACACATTAGATAAGCTTATCCCAAACAAGCAAATATAAAATAATTATCATTGCTTCAAATGCAACCAATAATGCAGAAAATAATACGTTAGCTTGAATACATAACAACCCAAATTAATCCAGTGCTTCAATTACTTCGAACAAATCATGATTTAGATTAAGTAGATCATTCAAATTAAATAGGTGTTCAATAAATAATGACTTCAGTTGTTTAAAAGGAGCTTCAGTAGTTTGCGCATATTTCAACTAATTTTATGAAATACTTGCAGAAACACAAACACTAGATATATAACCTCTTCACATAACTTACATAAATCAGAAGAAATCACTTAACGTTTAGACACAATATATCAAGTAGACATTAGACCACCTTTTGATGATCAATTTCTTTCATATAATTAAATTTATAACACAACATTAATTAATTAACTAGATGATGATGAATTATTTGTAGCAGTAGGGGACTGAAGTGGAAACAATGGCAATAGTTCAGGAGGTTCAGCGCCTCTAGGAGTACTTAGTGGACTTGGATGCAAATAAAATCCTTTTTCAGCAATGGCTTTTTCTTCTTCCAGCTCCATCGGCGATCTAGGACTGCCACGTGTCAGCATTTCCAGTGGTGAAATTGGCGAAGTCAAAAAGCTTCTCTTCCTAGCTGATGAAGAAGGAGAAGAAGAAGGTGAGCCGATACCGAAGCCGCCTGGCCCACCGAAGCTACCTCCATTGTTGAGCATGATCTCGAGCTTTCTCGCACTCTGCCTCCGCTCGTGCAGCTTGAAAGCCGGTCGTCGAGGCCCAGTAACAGGCAGCTTCACGGAAGACGAATCTTGAGTTGCGCCGGTGAGTCGTTGAACAACGGCTCGGAAATTGGACGTGTCGGCTTGAACGAAAGTGGTATTGGGTGTTGATGAATTCGGGTCAGAAGCCATGATCTAAGAAGAAGAAGGAGAAACGGAAGAAATTAAAGGCATATGAAAAATTGTGGTGCTTTTATTTTGTGTGTTTGCTGGTTTGGAGCATCTTATCGAGGATTGTAAAATTGTCAGATACTCCAACGAGTAGACTTTGAGGCATATAGGGACAGCAAGCAGCACAAATATATACGGATACTCTTTCCATTTCAATTTAATTACCAAAACATCATTTAATCTTATAAAAAAAATACAAATTAAAAACGGAAAAAGAATATATTTCTTTTCTTGTCTCAGAACGTCCATGTGGGATCCACAACTTTTAACTTATAAACCAAAAAGAAATATGGTTGAATTAAGTCAACGAGGGTATGATTGTTGTCGATAATTAAATTTTGAAGAGGGTAATATTTTTAACGGGGGTACATTATGGAGAATAGTGGTTACTGGTTACGTAGTTAAAAAGTTTGAAATTTGAAGGGGGAATAGTGGGTGGCAGTGGGGGAAAAGTTAGAAAACAGAGAGAAGGCAATAAATGGGAAAGAGCTGGCAGATATATTATTATTATTGTCAGCATTTTGTAACGGGAAACGAGGAACTTCCCCTCCGTTTTTCTTTCTTTCAAAAAAATAATTAAATAAAATATCATAATGCTTGTTTTTTTTTAAAAATATTACCTAGTATTTAGTATTCGCTTCGACGGTATTTTTATTTTATTTTTAGGACTTTCAGTTTAGACGTCTAATTAAAGATGAATATAAACGCTTACCACAATTTTTAATGATGAACTGAAATCATTTTTACTAAGACAGTGCATCAATGAAATAAATAAAGGAAATTGAAAGTCTGGAATGCACCTTTGCCTTAGATTACGTGAACTTGGGACATAAAAGCGTCTGTTCAGTGGCAGAAACGAAATAACACACCACCCCGTGTCCCCGCAGTTCACTTGCTTTTTCGCTTAATATATTGAGCGGTATGATTTGTTTTGGTTGTATATCTGAATACATGATAAAGTATTATTTTCTACGTCCCATTTTATGTAAGGTAGTTTGATCCGACACGAAATTTAAGAAAGAAAGGAAGATTTTTAAAATTTGTGGTACAAAATGAATAATAGAAATTGTGTGGCTGTAAATCATTTCATTAAGGGTAAAATAGATATTTTATAATTAAATTGTTACTTAATATAGAAATGTGTCATTCTTTTTGGGACTGATCAAAAAAAAAAAGTAAGTCACATAAATTAGGACAGATGAAGTATTTAAGTTGTAAAACTTTATACATGTCCGAATTAAGGCGGATGTTATGACAGTAGAAAGTAAGAGTATGAGTACAAGTTAGATACGAAGTTTGTTAATTACTATAACTAATTATGGCGTAGTTTCTTTGCTTACTACACTTGTCTTTCTAATTTGGTTGCTTTGCGGGATTGCCTTTCTTTATATTTTGTTTTATTGTAATCAAATTACTCTTTCTTCACGGGTGCCACCTTCAATTTATCTTCCTACAAAAAAGATATCCACCCTCTCTCTTCTTTTTTCTATTGAAAGAAGACGTATCATTAGTATAGACATAACATCATATGACATAATTCAATCGTATGTACAGTGGCTAAATGATCCATTAACAAAACATAGCTTTCCAAATGATTGATTATAATGTATGAAATTATTGTAACTTCAACTGATATTTTAAAAGAAAATTGAGTTCGCCTCACGTTTTTTTTTTTAAATGGCAACACATGTTTGATTGACAGAAGAAAAAAGAGAATACTTTGGTTGGAATCTAAATGGCTAATGCCAAAGAAAATATATAGGCTCATCCATTTTTAGAATAATTGAAATGACAAATCATGAATGCACTTTACTCATTCTGCCTCAAATGTCAAAAAGGAGTTTTCAAATATCAATCGTGTCACTGCAAGGCCATGAAAAAAAGAGACGTTTAAACCTGGTGCGAATTTAAAATTTATATTTGATAGGTTAATATAGCAATATCGAATTAAGATACAATAATAATTGAATTCAAATACAAAGATAAATATTCATTATACCAAGTATGAGCAATAGCGGTTGAAATATTAGATTTCGTAAGCTCACACATCCCACTGTAAAACATCTAATTGAGATTTTTTATTTTAAAAAATAGTCTAATACATTATAATTGATTTCAATTAGTTTAAAACTAAAACGTCAACCTTCATATTTAAAATAAATGAACTTTTAAGTTCATCCAAATAGAATATATCATCTAAACTTGTCCCAAAAAAGTTTATGGGCCGGCAACTTTATCATATGTTGAAAATCAGAGAATTGATGATGAGAAATATTTAAATTATAATGATGAGAATCATGTGTGGACGACAAAATCATAGCATAGTAGTTAACCCCATTTTTAATAACGCGATTAATGGTTAAATTAAACACATTGGTTAATTCATAATTAGTACTAAATAAACTATTGGACCAGCCGTGTTTCCTGTTCTCCACTATGGATAACTTTTTGGTCTGAGAACAAACCTATCCCATTTGTTATACTCTCTCCGTCCAATAATAATTGTCCATTTTATTAATAATAATTGTCCAACAATACTTATTCAGTTTAGAAAATTAAAAGATAATTTGTCTTTTATGTCTATTTTATCATTACTATTAAATACTATCGATCATCTATATATTCTTTCTATATAGTACCAGCACCGTCTATTATTACTCCATTATAAAATAGAAAAAGATTTGCTAAGATTTTTCATTTCAGGGTATATTATATTCGTTTTCCATCTGGCTCTGATACCAAATAAAAACGGATCGACCAATAAAATATAAGGAACATTTAATTGTAACATAATTAAATCCTGTCTAAGTTTATAAAAATCCTTACTATCCGGGTCCGCCTGGGTCCGCCCTCCACATGGGTAATCCAACAGGTAATCCAACGGATTTACTTCAGCGATCTTTTACAAACTTGACTGGTTAATCTATGTTTTGACCTTACATTCAATTGTTCAAACAATCTTCAAATAATAAGTTGCCACATATTATAGTAATCTAGTATGTTATAAATCTACACTAAAGTTTAGCCTATCATTAGGCTAGAATAACCAACAAGGAAATCAGATAAGAGCAGTAGTACCTTAAAACGTTAATCCACCAGAGTGTACCAAACTGAATTGCAAATGTTTATTCAAGCCAACTATTACAAAGGGGTAGAGAGAGAGAGAGGGGGGGTTGCTCAAAACCTGTCTAATACAACTACTAATGCCTTCTCTTATATAGATGAGAAGGGAAACATAAGGAATCTAAAAAAGAAAACACACTGGCCCACACCATATGGCCTAAAAATAAAAAAGTAAAAACCGACAAAATAAAAGTGCCTTTATTAAAGGCTGCTTTTCCTTTAAGCATCTTTCTTTTTCTTTATAAAAGAAAAGTTGTTTGTCCTTATACTTTTTCTTTTCCTTTTGCCTTTGTCGGAGATTCTCCACTGAGGCCTTCAATTTCTTTTTGATAACGTTGCATAATAGTATCTATGTCTTCGTTATCATCATCATCAATTTCTTGTCCTTCACCCGCTGGACAAGTGTCTTCTTCTTCCGTATGACTAGCTGAAACCATGGAGCTATCATCAATATCAAGATTTTTCATTAGGTCCTTCTTGACCTCTTCCATATATAAAGCTATTGCTTGGGATTTTGAAATTAATCCCTTCTTCATTTGTAGCTTCCTATTAATTTGTTGGAACGGACTAAATCCTTCCTGCGGTTTGGCTGCAATAATATAATAATTGCCAATAGTCTTATTAATCAAGTCTAAAGTTTCTTGACCTTGTATCTTTCCTTCAAGATCCTTGTGAACCATTTTATTCCAGAATTTTGTATAAAAAATTCTTTGTAAGCATGGGAATCCTTCAGGAGTAGTATTAACTCCAATCGACCATTTCATAATCCAAGGGATTGAAAATTCAATAAAGAAGTACATAACGGACATCCCTTCAAAGAAAATATTATTCTCCTGTAATTCCGTAAGGGTAGGGGATATGTCAATCCACTCTAAATATAATTTCTTATAATTTTCGGGCAAGATTTTTATAGAGGGACCGTATAAAGTCCACCATTTACAGAACCAATTTGGAATCTGTTTGCCGAAATTATTAGAGCAAATCTTAATAAACCATGAATGTTTCCTATTAGAGTTTTCATATAATAAGGCTTTATTAAAGCCTTCAACATAA
>JAJOOO010014144.1:0-13702 GCA_029582685.1 Solanum piurae | reverse complement strand
ACCTATGATATGAACTAAATGGGTTAGGACTAATGATGTAGTAAATGAATGAGTCCTTATATGATGTTATGAAGTATGTTGGTCTTATGTCTAATGTTAAATGAAGATGTTATGACTTGTTGAATATGATGTGCCTAGTGTATGGTGGCTTCCTAGCAACAATTGGTGTGAGTAGTATTATGGGATGCTACTTGCACATTGCACTAGTGTGACTTGGGGGGTTGTCTTAGGTGATAGTTCTTATGTGAAGACAATGTCTTATGGTGTGCTTATGATTCTATGAATATATGTGGTTGGTTGATGAATGTTATATGTAAGTTCACCTTTGGTAGCCTTAAGGTGATACATTGCACCAAGTATTCCCTAAGGGTTGCTTGAGGAAAGGAGTTAAGATAAAGAGGAAGGTAATGTATTGTATGCATTGAATGTGCCTAAAATCTTATAAGTGGCTTTATGTGCTATTATGAATGGTTTTCATGTGTATGATGATGTATGTGGTTTATATTGTGCCTAATGTGTTAAATGTTCTTGAAGTTTCTCTAAAGAGGCATGATGCATGGTTTCCAACTAAATGTCCTTTTAAAAGCATGTTTTTGCATGGTTATCATACTTAGTGCATTCTTGTACTAACACCATTCTTCTTCATTTTTTACACCAATTGTAGGTGGCGGTGGCTAAAGGACCTTTCCTAAAAGTGATGAGCTTGGCTTACTATTCTCAAGTTCGGGTGTGTCCTTAAAGATTCAAGGACCTTTATGTTAAAGAGTTTCCTTAAGTTCAATGTATTAGATAGTAGTTTCTTTTGTATTGTAAGGGCGGTGTCCCTATTGTGTTGTAGTCGTGTTTTAAGATGGCTACTTTGAGACGTAGTATTCCGATTTTGTATTAAAGGTTTAAATGAGGTGACTTTCTAAGTCTTGTGTTATATTA
The DNA here is from genome assembly GCA_029582685.1 of Solanum piurae. NCBI lineage: Eukaryota > Viridiplantae > Streptophyta > Magnoliopsida > Solanales > Solanaceae > Solanum > Solanum piurae. The sequence continues at coordinate 12,772 of JAJOOO010014144.1, read as the reverse complement.
TGAAAAGTTTTAAATTTTCCTCTATTTTTCTATGATAATGCTATGATGAATGCTAAGGGCTTGTAAAGACCTCCGAGAGGTCGAATACGCCGGTAACGACTAGGAGGTGCTCTCGAGTCGTTACAAAAGCATTAGAACAATAAGAGTAAAAATTCACTTAAGTCCAAAAATCTTTATAAAGGAAAGTAGAAGTCTAGACTTGTCTCAATTAGCCATCTATTACAATTCTTCAAATGAAAAGGGACATAGCCCATACAACATCATCCGAAAATGAAATACTAGAAATGAAACTCAAAGTGAATCTCCCGTCCTCAAATCATGAGGACTCACCACAAGCAAGGAGAATAGTTATATACAAGCTTGAACCAAATGATAACCGCCTTAAGAACCGGACCCTACACTTGGGAAAAATGTAGGAAAATATGGGTTAGTACAAAAATGCACGAAGTATGATAGCCATGCATAAAATCATTAAAACATGCTAAAAGGGACATCTTAATTGAATGCATGCCATTTACTAGTTTAAAACATCATTTTGGAGATAATGGAAAATCATAAGTCATAAGAATAATCAACTCATAAGTCATCATATCATAATAGGAATATACCATAAATACCCTCAAAGCATACTTGTGCAATGCATGAATAAGATCCCATAATCTCACCCATACTAAGTAGAGCTTCTTAAGTAACCATAGTTCATGTTTCATAGTCTTGTTCATATTATTGTACTAGTAGGAATAAGCCTTAAACGACATAGACCATGTGAGCTAACATAGAATTCGGTGTCTACCCCACACCGAAAATGGGTTGTTCTACTTGCCTAAGGTAGAACCAAACACTTAGCTTAGGTGGATTCACTAGCTAATGACCTATGTAGGCACATAGTTATGGGATAAGGAGATTGCTAGTAGAAATTCAAACTCAACTATGGTAGAAGATTTCCATCTCATGGATACATACGTTGGGAACCCGGACTCAACTAAGGTAGAAGGAACCCATTTGGAAAGCTGGACTCGACTAGTGTAAAGCTTCCATCTCATATTCATATCCACTCGGTACTAAACATTAATTCCCATAGATTACATATTTAAGTCTTGACTTAAGTTAATATTAATGGAAGAATGTCTTGACACTCAATTGAACATAAGTCATACTCTAGCTCATAGATTCAATAGGTGAGAATAGCCTTTCAACCCTAGAATCATCATATTGTGAGAATACCTCTCACATCATACCATATTCATACCTAAAGGTGTACATGAGGATAATCACCCAACGACACAACAACTAGATCATAATCATATTCACTTTACTCTCAAGGTGTTCTAAAAGCATTTACATAAACCTCATAATCATGCATAATTCTCATACGTTGCCATTCAAGGACCATAGATCACAATCCATAAACACATCAAATTCTAGCATGTCTAACTCTACCAAATCCAACAAAGTAACTCTATGGAACAAGGAAATGGGCCAACTTCTATAGACTCTTTTAGCCACCACTGAGTCACCAACCGAGGTAGAAACCGAGAAAAGTTCTACTAACACTTCGGGGAGTATTTCTAACTTCATGGCCACAAAAGGTCTCACAAAGGACAAAGTGGCACTGGGATCTAACAAGGCATATACATCAAAAGAAAATACTTTTAACATACCGGTCACCACATCCGGGGAGCTCTCTTGGTCACCTCGGGAATGAAGATCATAAAAGCGGTTTTTCTTTTGAGCATTGGAGTTGGAACCGCTTGGAGGAGGTTGTTTATCTTCCCTTCCATTAACCTTGAGCAATGGAAAATCTCTCATCTTTTGGCAAACCTTCCCACAACTAAAACACCCATCGGTACCAACAAGACACTTGCCATCATGATTTTTACCACATTTTGCACAATTAGGCCTAGCAACATAAGAACTACCACTATTACCTCCTTGAGGTTTAGGGTTGGAAACCCTATCCTTGTTGGACCTTGGAGCACTAGAGGAGCCTTGGTTGAGAACCTTTGTTTGGATCTTGGCTGACCTTGTCCATCGGACCTAGCATTGGAGAAGTTCCCATCACCGGTTCTAGCCCTTTTTACCTCTCTATTCATTTTCTTGAGTTTCTACTCCTCAATTTGTTGATCATATAGCATAAGCCTTGAGATATCCATGTCATGATGGAGCATTGCCGTACGACATTCTTCTTCAACCAAGTCGGACACACCCATCAAAAATCTATTCATCTCCTCCCTCGGATCCTCCACCATAGATGGAGTATACTTGGATAGTTGGGTGAATTTCAAGGCATACTCCTTAACGTTCATGCTACCTTGCCTAATGTTAATAAATTCTTCTACCTTAGATTCCCTCAACTCTTGGGGAAAGAATCTATCAAGGAATGCCGATTTAAACACTTACCACTATGTGGGACCCACTTCTACCGGCCTATCTCTTCCATCGGGTATACCAAACTTGAGCCACATCTTTCAATTGGTAGGCGGCTAACTCTACCTTCTCTTGTGGATACACTCCCATAATGTCAAGCACTTTATAAACCTCATCGATAAACCTTTATGGGATGCTCTTCCACTTTAGAGTATTGAAATTCGGGAGGGTTTAGTTTAACAAAATCCCTAACCCTTGAAGCAGCCAAATTCACATTAGAATTGACCGGAGTTACCACATCCCTATTGGCTAGAGCCGCCAACGCTTGGGCCAACATTTGAAAATTCGACCTAACCTCCTCATTTGACATAGCCAAAGGATCAATCGGAGCTTGGGGAGGAGCTTGATTACCTTGAAGAGCTTCCTCATTCACATTGTCACCCTCCATTCTTCTAGTGTTAGCCCTTCGTGTATTCATATCCTGAAGACACAAGAGAAGGATTAGGAGAGGGACTTTTATTGAGATAAACTAAAGGCACGACTTAACAGTAATGAAAGAAGTGTAGTTTCCTAAATATCGTATAGCCTTTCATTCATAAATGTTGCGCGCTTCACACTTATGAACAAGACTCTACTAGACGTGGCTTATGAGACATCATCCTAGAATCATTCTAAACATGGTGCTCTGATTACCAAGTTTGTCACGACCCAAGAGTACCCTCTAGACGTAACAAGCACATAGAACCCCAAAAGGCACCATGTAAGCCACTTAGCATATCATAACATAATAGGAACATACCATAAATACCCTCAAAGAATACTTGTACAATGCATGAATAAGATCCTATAATCCCACCCATACTAAGTAAAGCTTCTTAGGTAACCATAGTTTATATTTTATATTCTTGTCCATATTATTGTACTAGTGGGAATAAGCCTTAACCGACATAGACCATGTGAGCTAACATGGAATCCGGTGTCTACGCCACACCAAAAAAGGGTTGTTCTACTTTCTTAAGGTAAAACCATACACTTAGCTTAGGTGGATCCACTAGCTAAAGACCTATGTGGGAACATAGTTATGGGATAAGGAGATTGCTAATAGAAACCCAGACTCAACTATGGTAGAATGTTTCCATAAAATGAGATACATACTTTGGGAACCCGGACTCAACTAAGGTAGAAGGAACCCATTTGGAAAGCCGGATTCAACTAGTGTAAAAGTGTAACACCCTGACTTTTCAAAATGTCTAAATTAACTCGTATCTTCATGGAAAGACAAGGAGGGTGGGTAATAAATTAAGAATGATGTCGTATGTCATATTTTAAGTGTTCAAGGGTTGTATCTCAAGTTTTGAAGTTAGGTAAATAGCAAAATAAAAGTTGGCGAAAGTTATCGCAAGTTCCTTTTTAAAGATTTCTCTGAAATTTGGGCCAAATGTCTTGGATGTTTTCTCCCAATATATACAGAGTTAGAAAGTCTATCACCCGTTATATCGAATTCCTACGAGTCTAGTTTGCAACACATAAAACCCCGTATCCACCCAAAATTGTAGTAAAAAGTTATGAGGATTTTACTACGGACTGTCGGGGCAGAATCCGGGTAGGGTAAAAAATGTGGTATGTCGGCTTACTCAACATTTTAAGCCATGAAAACATTTCTTTTCACTTCCAAACCAGAAATAAAGCTTAACAGAGTATTCCTATGGAGTTCTTGTATGATGAAGGTTAGTTTTTGACGATTTCTACCATTAAAGGTTTCCCCCGTACCTAGAAACGTGATCTCTACACGTGGCAATCATTTTTCCCTTCTATTAACTGCGTTTGGAGCTAGGTTTTGAAGATATAAATTTGTAGTTATTGGTGTTTCTTTAAGGTTTGCAATTGGTTAACTAAGGTAATCATCTCGGGACTCTTTTATGATTGTTTTTATGAATTTTTACGTATGTTTTGACAAGTTGGGGCAATATGGAAAATCTGCCAATTTAAGATTAATTATGAACTGTTTATAGGTGCGTACCAGCTGTGTATATATAGTGTTTGTGAAGCTTAGGACATAAGGAACAAGTTTCATAAAGGAACTACGGTCTTTCAAGCATTCATTGGAAAGGTATGTTAAGGCTATTCCCTTCATTCGGCATGTTTCCTTAGAGCTTGGGAGTGATATAATAGGGTAGTTAATGTTGGTGATCTTGTAGATGTAATTGTGAGTGGTTGGCTGATTGAGTGGTTATAAACCCTCATTTTAGGGACACATAATCTTTTAAGAATGACCCTATGTTAGGAACGACTTGGAGATTATTCATATATATTGTTTATAGCTAAATTGCTCACCTTTAGCCTATTCAATTGTTTGTTGTGTCCCTTGGGGCCATTGTGGTTAGTTGTTGAGCTATGAACTGTCTATGGGGGCTATGATGTTGTCTAATAGGACTATGTTATTGCCAAAGAGAGCTATGTGTTGCCCACGGGGCTATATTGATGCCAAAGAGTGTTATGTGTTGCCTACGGGGCTATTTTGATGCCAAAGAGGGCTATGTGTTGCCTACAGGGCTATGTTGATGCAAAAAAGGGCTATGTGCAGCCAAAAAATCTATGATGTTGCCTAAGAGGGCTATGCGCTGCCTATGGGGCTATATCGTTGCCAAAAATGGCTATGTGACTTCTTACAAAGACAAGGGGCTACCGATAGGGGTATGTAGATTGATTTGGCACCTTCTGGGCTTATGGGGGACTAGGTAGGTGGTATGTTCTTTTTACCTGCCGAGCTTATGGGGGATTGGTTAGGTTGTTGTTTCATTATTTTTGTTTTTTTAGATTTAGTAGTGGGTTAGCATGCTTATCTAAATTTTGATTTCTTTACGTGATTGCTTTTGGTATATTATGATACTTGCTCATTTAGTCTATAGCCTTTCATACTCTGTACATTATTTTGTACTGACACCCCATTGCTTGGGGGGGCTACATTCATGCATGCAGGTCCCGACAGATGACCCAATAGACTTCCTCAGTAGCATGATTGACTTATATCCGATTGGCTAGCCCCTTTCCTCCGAAGCTGCCATAGTTGAGAGGTTTGTTAGATTTTGTTGTATATATCTTTATGGGTAGGTTGGGGCCCTGTCCCGCCAATCTTTACCACTCTTAGAGGCTTGCAGACTAGTGTGTGGGGTGTATAGCAACGTTATGGCCATGTTGGCCTAGTTTGTTGGTTTGCTGAAGCTTGTGAGTTGTTTGATGTATTGTCTTGATATATACCTGCTTTCGGTTTTGGTATAGATATCACGGTGGCCTCGATGGCCCAATCAGGACTTCTGTGCTAGTTGGTTATTTATATATATGAACTCTTGGGAATAGCTGTTTCTTTTATATATCTATTGACAGGGGCTTTGCTGGCTGAGGGCTTAGTTTTAAGCTGAGATATACTTGTTTGTTTTCTTGATTGTGTGTGGCTTCCATGAGCTAGTAGCAAATGGTTCAGCAGGGTCGGCTCGGGCCTGAGTTTTGGCATTAGGAGCCACTTGCACCCCTTGAGTTTGGGGCGTGACAAACTTGGTATCAGAGCAACGTCGTATCCTAGGGACTCTGCAAGCCGTGTCTAGTAGAGTGTTGTTTATAAATGTGTTGTGCACCACATTCGATAAGCAAGAAGCTACCGGGCATGTTATAATGACTATCCTTCTTTTGCTCACCTCGTGCTATAGAGCGGTTTCTTAAGGGTTAAGGTTTCTAGCTTATAATTGGTACTTGTATGGAGATAGAGATGGCTGACACCAGACAAACCACAGCTAGCCAGGGGCTAGATACAGCTACAGACAAGGGTACCGGCAAGGTACCACAAGTGGAGGTAGCCCATTGTGAGACCCAGGGGGAAACATCTTCTTAGCCCCCTATAGTTTCTTCACCGCTTTAGGATCCTCCGAGGGCTAGCAGCATTTCAATTGCGCGATGTTGCAGTATTGTGGTATGAAAGTTGGGATAGATCTAGGGGAAAAGATGCATCTCTGCCCACTTGGGATAGCTTTACAAAATCTTTCATAGATCACTATTTGCCTCAAGAGATTAGGGATGGCCGGGTGGACCAGTTTCAAAATCTCTGACAGGGCAGCATAAGTATCCGAGAGTACGAGTAGAGATTTGACTCATTGGCTAGATATGCACCAGCATTTGTTGATACGATGCATGATAGGGTGTTTAGATTTATGGGAGGGCTCGACTCAGACTATATCGACACTTGTTCTACTGTTGTACTAAATGATATTATGGATATCTCACAAATTCAGGCCTTTGCACAAGGCATAGAGGATCGCCGACATCTATAGTATATGAGTGAGAGGGTCTCGATAGAGAGATAGAAGAGGGATATGCCCGCTGGTTCACATGGAGATTTTCAGGGTGGTCCCGGACCCCGATATTTTATTAGGCCACCTAGACGTCCACCACAGCAGTTACAGGGTACTAGATTTGATCGTCAGGGACAGTCAAGCCCAGGTGAGGGTTCACGAGAATCAGGCTCTCAGCAGTAGAAGGGTTCAGGCAAGGCTATGACAGCCCCGCCGCATTGCGCTACTTGCGGTAGGATGCATTTTGGGAGGTGCAGACAGGATTCCACAAGTTGTTATTCTTGTGGACAGGAGGCACATGGGTCGAGAAACTGCCCGACCATAGGTCAGGGTGGTATAGGTCAGTCGACCAAGTCAGTAGTTGGTTCATCCTCATCAGCACAGTCTACAGGGTGTGGACCCCAAACTTCAGTATGTAGAGGTAGAGGCAGAGGCAGAGTGGGAGAATCTTGTTCTAGTAGTGGATAGAATCGAACATATTCATTAGCCGGCCGACAGGGCCTAGAGTCATCACCAGATGTTGTGACAGGTACATTGATTATTTGCTCCCATTGTGTTTATGCTTTGATAGATCCTGGATCTACTCTCTCTTATGTTACTCCATTTATTGTGGGGAAGTTATGTATAGTAGCAGAGTTATTAGATCGACCCTTTATTGTATCTACACTAGTTTAGTGAGTCTATTATTGCAAAGAGAGTCTATCAAGGTTGCACGGTAGAAATTATCGACTGTCAGACCTCTGTAGACCTCTGTAGACCTCGTAGAGTTAGAGATGGTCAATTATGACATCATTATGGGTATGGACTCGTTAGTGTCTTGTTATGCTAATGTTGAGTGCCAGACAAAGATTGTTAGATTCCACTTTCCAGGAGAGGCAGTTTGGGAATGGAAAGGTGATACAGCAACGCCAAAAGGTAGGTTTATTTCCTATCTTAAGGCGAGGAGGATGATTACAAAGGGTTGTATTTAGCATCTTGTTCACGTTCATGATATAGATGCAGAACCACCGACTCTTCAGTCTATTCTGATAGTTAATGAGTTTCTAGATATATTTCCAGACGAGCTCCCTAATATCTCTCTAGAATGGGAAATTGATTTTGCTATCTATATGCTTCCAGGTACACAACCCATATCTATCCCTCCTTATATAATGGCTCATGCTGAGCTAAAAGAGTTGAAGGATCAGCTGAAAGACTTGCTGGATAAAGGCTTTATTAGGCCTAGTGCTTCACCATGGGGTGCGCCAGTGTTATTCGTAAAGAAGAAAGATGGCTCACTAAGAATGTGTATCGATTACCGGCAACTAAATAAGGTGACTATAAAGAATACGTATCCCCTTCCAAGGATCGATGACTCGTTTGATCAACTAGAAGGTGTTGAGTGTCAAAGATTGATTTAAGATCAGGATACCACCAGATACGAGTTCGGGAGAAAGACGTTCCAAAGAAGCTTTTAGAACCAGATATGGACACTTTGAGTTCTTGGTAATGTCTTTTGTATTAACTAATGCCCCAATAGTGTTTATGGACCTGATGAATAGTATATTCAGCCCGTATCTAGACTTGTTTGTGATTGTATTTATTGATGATATTTTGGTGTATTCACGTTCAAAAGCTGAGCATGCAAATCATATGCGAGCAATCCTTCAGGTTCTTCCAGACCAAGAACTTTACGCAAATTTCTCTAAGCGTGAGTTCTGGTTGGACTCTGTAGCTTTGTTAGGCCATATTGTATCAGATGCAGGCATTACGATTGATACACAGAAGATTGAAGCCGTAAAGACTTGGCTTAGACCCATGACTCCGACTGAGGTTCATAGTTTCTTAGGGTTAGTTGGGTACTACAGAAGGTTTGTAGAGAAGTTTTCTTCACTTTCAGCACCATTAGCGAAGCTAACTCAAAAAACATCTAAGTTCTAGTGGACTGAGGCTTGCGAGCATAGCTTCCAGGAGCTGAAGGACTGGTTGATATCAGCACCAGTTCTAGCATTGCCAGAGAGTTCAAAAGGCTATGCGGTGTTCTGTGATTCTTCTGGTGTTGTGTTGGGATGTGTTCTAATGCAACATGGTAAGGTTATCGCATATGCTTTAAAGTAGTTGAGAAAGCATGAGAAGTACTATCTGACCCACGATTTAGAGTTGGCTGCAGTTGTGTATGCATTAAAGATATGGAGACATTATTTGTATGGCATTCATGTTGACATCTTCACAGATCATAAAATCCTTCAATATGTCTTTAGACAGAAGGAGTTAAATCTGCGACAACGTAGATGGCTTGAGTTACTGAAAGACTATGACATCGATATTTTATATCATCCAGGAAAGGCGAATGTGGTAGCAGATGCCCTCAGTCGAAGATCTATGGGTAGTTTATCCTATTTAGGTGTTGCAAAACGTGATATAGCGTGAGAGCTTTATCAGTTATCTAGCTTGGGAGTCAGATTTTTAGAGATAGAAGATAGTGGGGTAACAATTCAGGACACAACCGTATCATCTCTAGTTGTAGAAGTAAAATCACTGCAACAAGAGGATCCTAGCTTAGAGAAGCTCAGAGCCAAGGCTCATGATCAGTAGTTTTTAGCATCTTATATAGCAGGAGATGGAGTCCTTAGATATAGTGGTCGATTGTGTGTTCCGAATGTTGCAGGGCTTCGACATCGGATTATGGAAGAGGCACATTATTCTCGTTATTCTATTCACCCTGGTTCGACGAAGATGTACTGTGATATTAAGGAGATTTATTGGTGGCACGGGATGAAGAAGGATGTTGATGAGTTTGTGGCACAGTGTCCTAACTGCCAACATGTGAAGGTTGAGCACCAAAAGCCCGCTGGGCTAGTTCAGGAGATAGCCATTCCTTTGTGGAAGTGGGAAGCAATTAATATGGATTTTATTACAGGGTTACCTCGATCGCGTTGCAAGTTTGACTCTATTTGGGTAATTGTTGATAGACTAACAAAATCAGCCCACTTCATACCAGTCAGGGCTACCTTTATGGACGAAGACTATGCAGGGCTCTAGATTAGAGATATTGTTAGGCTACACGGTGTCCAGTATCTATTATCTCTGATAGAGGAGCACAATTTACCGCCAACTTCTGGAAGTCCTTCCAGAAAGGACTGGGGACACAAGTTAATATTAGTACATCCTTTCACCCTCAGACAGATGGCCAGGCTGAACGCACAATTTTGACACTCGAGGATATGTTACAGGAGTGCGCGCTAGACTTTAAGGGAAGTTGGAATGACCACTTACCTCTTATTGAGTTAGCATACAATAATAGTTATCATTCTAGCATCGGGATGGCACCTTATGAGGCTTTGTATGGGAGAAAATGTAGGTCCCCCATTGGATGGTTTGAGGTATGTGAGTCAGAGTTGATTGGACCCGACTTAGTACAGTAGACCTTGGAGCAGGTTAAGCTCATTCGGGAGAGGTTGGTAACAGCTCAAAGCTGACAAAAGTCATACTCAGATGTGCGACGAAGGGACTTAGAGTTTTGTGTCGATGACTGTGTATTCTTCAAAGTTTCGCCTATGAAGGGTGTTATGAGATTTGGCCAAAAAGGCAAGCTTAGTCCAAGATTCATTGGGTCATACCGGATCTTTCGGAGGGTAGAACGGGTGGCTTATGAGTTAAAATTTCCTTCGGGGCTAGAATTTGTTCATCCAGTGTTCCATGTATCGATGTTGTGGAAGTGCGTAGGAGACCCTTCTCGGGTTATCCCAGTTGAGGATGTTCATATCACAGAGGAGTTGTCCTACGAGGAAACTCCAATTACCATACTAGATCGGTAGGTCCATAAATTAAGGACCAAATAGGTGGCTTCGGTTAAAGTATTGTAGAGAAACAAGAATAGAGAAGAGGTGACCTGGGAAGCTGAGGATGGCATGAGGTCCAAATATCCTTAGTTGTTTCATACCCCAGGGTGATGGAATATCAGTTTATATTAGTGTAGTGAGGTTAGATACCAATCTGATTTTTTTTATATTGTTGCTTATTATTATTATTGTTGTTGTCGTTGTATATTTGCTCGCACTTTTATTGCGGAGCTATAGTGCTTAGCTATTTATGTCATCCTGTGAGACGCCTAGGTTAGAATTTCTACGTTTCATGTTCCTGGATAGTCACATTTACAAAGAATACTCTGCCTAAATTTTTGAAATTCCTAAGGACTTAACCGCATGACTCAGATTTTTTCATTCGAGGACAAATGTTTCTAACGGGGGAGGATGTAAAACCCAAACTTTTCAAAATGTCTAAATTAACTCGTATCTTCTTGGAAAGACAAGGAGGGAGGGTAATAAATTAAGAATGATGTGGTATGTCATATTTTAAGTTTCCAAGGGTTGTATCTCAAGTTTTGAAGTTAGGTAAGTGGCAAAATAAAAGTTGGCGAAAGTTATCGTAAGTTCCTTTTTAAAGATTTCTCTGAAATTTGGGTCAAATGTCTTGGATGTTTTATTCCAATATATAAAGAGTTAGAAGTCCTATCACCCATTAAATTGAAGGCCTACGAGTGTAGTTTTCAATGCATAAAACCCCGTATCCAACCGACATTGTAGTAAAAAGTTATGAGAGTTTTACTACGGACTGTCGGGGCAGAATCCAGGTCGGGTAAAAAATGTGGTATGTCGGCTTACTCAACGTTTTAAGCCATGAAAACATTTTTTTCACTTCCAAACTAGAAAGAAATCTTAAGAGAGGATTCCTATGGAGTTCTTGTATGATGAAGGTTAGTTTTTGACGATTTCTACCATTAAAGGTTGCCCCCGTGCCTAGAAACGCGATCTCTACACGTGGCAATAGTTTTTCCCTTCTATTAGCTGTGTTTGGAGTTAGTTTTTGAAGATATAAATTTGTAGTTATTGGTGTTTCTTCAAAGTTTGCACTTGGTTAACTAGGGTAATCATCTCGAGACTCTTTTATGATTGTTTTTATGACTTTCTATGGATGTTTCGACAAGTTGGGGCAATATGGCAAATCTGTCGATTTAAGATTAATTATGAACTGTTTATAGGTGCGTACCAGCTGTGTATATATAGTGTTTGTGAAGCTTAGGACATAAGGAACAACTTTCATGATGGAACTATGGTCTTTCAAGCGTTCATTGGGAAGGTATGTTAAGGGTATTCCCTTCGTTAGGCATGTTTCCTTAGAGCTTGGGAGTGATATAATAGTGTAGTTAATGTTGGTGATCTTGTAGATGTAATTGTGAGTGGTTGGTTGATTGAGTGTTTATAAACCCTCATTTTAGGGACTCACATTCTTTTAAGAATGACTTGGAGATTATTCATGTCACGCCGGAGCTACCCCCGAGACGCGGACACGGGACCTAGGACCACAAGTGATCCCAAGCTAACCCTGCTGGCATGATCATGAGCATACTAAAGATAATAAACTGATGCGGAAGCTAAATCATAAATAAAATGAAAAGATGGGGAATACACATTTACTATAAATAAGATATATGAAAACTGATGAGTCTAATACAAAGAAGATATTAACTCAACACTAAGCTGAATCTAACTATTTCTGAAATAAGCCTCTAAACTGGCTAGAAGTGCTGGGACATGCCCCAGCAAAATCTATAAAATCTGAAACTAAAAAACTGAAAACTGAAAGATAACATGACTATTGTCCTCGAAGAATGAGGACTCACCACTAATGCTGCTGAACTGGAGATCGGGAACCGATCTAAGCGTGATCTGGATGCTGAGAACCTGAATCTAAATCACGAGAAGATGTAGCGCACGTATGCGTCAGTACTTGAAAGGTACTGAGCATGCAGGATAGAATAAAGCTGAAATAAATATATAACTGAATAAAACAAATAAGAAATGATATAATCTGAACATGATATAGATACTGAATGTTGAGAACTGAGCTAACTGATGCAATGACCAAATTTATAACATGTTGAGACTGAATACTGATTGTACTAAAATTTGGTCAATGCAATAGAGTCTGACTGAACTGTGGGAGCTACTAATAACCGACATAAAACCACATGAGCTAAATGTGGAGTCCGATGTATACGCCCCATCGAGAGGACCCAATAT
>JAJOOO010014143.1:0-12901 GCA_029582685.1 Solanum piurae | reverse complement strand
TCGAGGACATAGTTGTTACCTTTCTAGTATTTCCACTTAGACATTGTATAAGACTTATATTTTGTTGTAAAGGGTTGTGTCCCTAAGATGTTCTATTCGTGTCTAAGATGGTACATGAGACTTAGAAATTCTACTTCGTTACATTTGAAAGATTTTATGAGTATTATGAATTTGTTTTAAAAAGAGTTTTTATTATCGAATGCGATGAATGAATGCTAAGGCTTGTATAATACCTCCGAGAGGTCGAATACGCATGTAACAGTTAGGGGGTGCTCCCGGGTCGTTACATTGTAAATGCCCGAGAGAACCCACATATAACATGTACCTACCATGCATTTATCTAAGATAATCATAGAGCTCTAACAAGTCATATAAGCTACATTGATAAAAAGAACAACATAGGTAGGCCCAAAATATATACACATGACCCAGTCATTGAGGCCACAACTGTTAAGGAACCAATCATAACTCCATGATATACATTAGTATAAAAAGTCTCTATTAGATATACAAACTTCAAGTAGGTCGGGAAAGACCCCGCCTTACCATTAACTATGATATAATACAAAAATGAATCTACCAATGACTCAGTAGAGATTCGAATTAACCTGGAGCTCACCAAAAGTAGTTGAGTGTCGTGTTCTCCTATTGAAGAGGTCTACTAGCTGGAGTACCTGTGCCTGCAGCATGAAATGTAGCATGCCCCACGAGGGACGTCAGTACAAAAAAATGTACTGAATATGTAAGGCAATAACATATGTAAAACAAGGGCTCAAATGAAATCAAGTATCATATATGAGTGCATAGATCAAAACAGAAGACCACATTTGTTTACTCTTGTGAGATCATGTATGTTACATTCTTTTCTTTACTTTTCTGTACTTTATAATCTTTGTAGGGCATGTGATAAAATTGACTAGTTGATCATTGGAAAAAAAGGATGAACAATGCTAGCCATTTTAACCCCTGGGATATTTTCCTCATAATTACACAAATTGGGATCGGTCATGCTAGACTTTTGTCCCTAAGCTGCTACCCTTCTATACCAATTGGGATCGACCCATGCTAGACTTTCACCCCTGAGTTGTCACCCTTCTATACCAATTGGGATCAACCTATTCTAGGCTTCTTGTAACACCTCGGAAATCAAACTTAGAACTTTCAGCAGAACCAGGTTAACCACGACATGGTTCACGGACCGTGAAAGGAACCACGGTCCGTGAACTCACACCAGCCTAGAAGTGGTAGACCACGGGACCCTTCACGGGCCGTGGACCACCACACGAGCCATGGTGGCTTCCGTGAAGTTGAGCCAGTAAAGTCCCAAGCCTAGGTGAAAGACCACAAGGACCTTCACGGTCTGTAATCCTTCACACGGTCCGTGAAGTGGATCATAGAGGGAAGGCCCAGAACCAACAACTACTGGACAAAGACCACGACCAGTTTGATGGTCCGTGATCCCTTTGATTGTCCGTCATAGGGTCCGTGGTCAGCCCCATCAGATTTTTAAGTAGAGTCGTTTTGGTCTTTACCCCTATGCGTTGGACACCTAAACTACATTGTTTAACCCCTAAACTACGTAGTTTTGGTCAATTTAAGCCTAGTAGCTTAATTAGAACCTACCCTAATGGATCATTCACCTAAATCAAGCGAAACTTAGAGCAAAAGAAGAGAATTCAGGTAATAGCTTTCTCAAGAACACGCAACAAGGTTTCTCCAGTTTCATCCCCGAAATTGAAAGATTTCTCCGTGAATATCGTCAACAGGTATGTGGATTTCACTAGTGGGTTACTTTCACCCATTAGGTCCCTAGAATTCAGTCAGATTCTTGATTCCCTTCATTATGTTTAGACGTAGGTTTCTAGAACTTCAGATTATTGTTGTGATTTAGCTGTTAGATTAATTCTAATTAGAATATTACATTTTCATAACTATGTTTCTCAATCCTTGCATGAAATTCAGAGCCCTAGTTGTGTAGATTCGTTTAGTTCATGAATTATTACTAGGCCAGTTTTTACATATATACATGCATCAGTTGGTAAACGTTTCATTATCAGTACTTAATGTTGCATTTTCAATTAACATGTTAGAATATCTAGCTATTCAATTTATTACAGTTTTGTTGTATTTTATACAGTTTGTTGGGAGTAGGCTTAATACCAAGTTGGACTAGGGTCAGTCACCTTCATAGTCCCAGAACTACGTGCCCCGTAGGTAAGTCCCCTCTGTGGGTATTATACTTAGTGATCACGCTAGTCATGCCTCTATACCCTTGACAAGGTATATTGGGTCCTCTCGATAAGGCGTATACATTAAACTCCACATTTAGCTCACGTGCTGTTATGTCAGTTATTAGCAGCTCCCACAGACATATTCTAGTGTATTGACCAAGTTATCAACTACAGTTCAGTGTTCAATTTCAGTATGTTATAAACTTGGTCACTATATCCAGTTAGTTCATATTCAACATGTTTAGCATATATTATATATATATATATATATATATATATATATATCTTGTTCAAATTTATTCTATCCTGTATTCTCAGTACCTTTCAAGTACTAACACATACTCTGCACTACATCTTCTCGTGATGTAGGTTCAGGTACTCAGCATCCAGATCACGCTTAGATCGTCTCTCGATCTCCAGTTCGGCAACATCAGTGGTGAGTCCTCATTCTTCGAGGACGATTGACATGTTATCCTTCTATTTTCAGTCTTCAGTTTCAGTTTTGCTAGACGTTAGCTGGGGGCATATCCAGCAGCTCTAGTCAGTTAGAGGCTTTCATTCAGACATAGTATTAGATTTCAACTTTAGTTTTGAGTTTAATCTTCCAGTTGTTATTAAACTCATAGTATTTATATATTCAGATCAATATTGGGTATTCCCCACTTTAAGTTAATTATGGTTTTTAGCTTCCACATAGTATATTTTATTCAGTAATCATTTAGTATGCTTAAGATATGCCTGCTCAGGGTTAGCTTGGGGTCACTCATGATCCTAGGTCCTGTGTTTACGTCCAGGGGGTAGCCTCGGGGCGTGACACTTTTGCCCTTGGGCTGCCACCCATAATTATACAGATTGCTTCACTTAGATTCTTTAATCTTTGAGATTGTTCTTTTGGTGGTCATAATCATTTTTGAGATTTGAAACTACGGACCAGTAGAAGAAGACATGAAAATAATAACTTCAAGGCGGTAACAATGACATAAGGAGCTATGTAACATCAATGTATTACTTATGAGCTTAAATGACAAAATCGACTTCAAATAACTAAGAGGAGAATTGACCAAGCTTGATTTTTCAATTTCCATTTCTATACTAGCACATAGGAGGATAATTACAGAAGTATAGAGTAATGAACATATAATGAAGTAATTATACACACTAAGGAGAGGGGGAAATATTATTTGCTATTTGGAGATCGTACGTTGTCACTGTGTTTCTTTTACTAGGAATAGAACTTAGGATATTCACTTTGTTGATATAAATTGCAAATATCAGATTTCATGCCAAGGAATATGGAATCGAATAGCCTTACATACCTTATTCTCTGACCAGTACAACTATCATGATTCAGCCTCCCCTTTTAGGTGTTAATCTACAATATAAGTCATGATAAACTAAAATCAGCAGCTATTACACTATGGGCGTCGTAAAACAGTAGCTAACTTTGATGAACAATGAGCCCATACAACCCTTAAACAAACGTGTATCACCACACCCTCCTTCTCTATCCAATACATACCTTATATATTCTTTCCCAAGATTACCCAAGTTGCCCCAACAACAATACAGATAACACAACCCCAAATATTCCTTATCATATCAACCAAATATTGAACTCACCATTCCTTGAGTTCTTAATAACAACATACCCATAATTCTTTACTCGAGCTCATGCATAAGGAGAAGAAAAATAGAGCAGTCAACTTACCTCAATTTATGCAAATTTTCTTTTTAATTTGGAATATTCAAGAACTTCAACTTCCCTTCACACTTAAACCAAAGAATAAGAGAAAAGTATCTTAATAAACAATGAAAGTGAGAACTAGTGTAACATCCTAACTTAGAAAGAGCTAAATTCAGAAAAAGTAATCTGGAAAGTGCTAATTTGAAATTTGTTCAAGTTAAGCTTAAGTTGTGAGTTTTGCGTCAACTTCAAACGATCATAACTTTCAGTATAGGATGAGTTACGTGTCCCAAAAGATATCAAACGAAAGGTCTTGGAATCCTCTTTCAATCGCCACAGAGTTTGATAAATTTCGAGTTCAGATGAGGGAGATATGCCCGTCTGAAGTCAGCCTGTCCAGTTAAGGAAAGTTACCTGAATTAATGAGTGGTATTTTGGTCTTTTCCTTACCCCATCAGCTTAAAACATTTTTAGTAATATTTTGGGGTCAAATCTGATTTGGGTCATTTTACAATCCTAAATTACTCTTAGGGTTTTGAGAAGAGTTCAAAAGGGGGAAAAAGGAAAGGTTCAAGGCGTTCGTCAAGATTCGTAAGATTTGTCGAGGAATTTCACCAAATTAAGGTATGTAAGCTTTCATAGTGTTGGGTTCGTTCACCCACACGCCAATCATGTAAATTTCATCTATAATTTCGTTCTTGAGGTTGAATGATTTGAATTCTTGATGGTGTTCTTGAGGTTTCGTTCTTCATGCTTTGTTTATAAAGTTTGATGAATTTTGAGGTGAGAATTTCGATTGTTGAGAGTTGTTCTTCAAAAAAAGTGAGTAGATTCTTTTATATTTGTATTGGGTAATTGAATCTAAGGAAAAATTTAGGAAAACAATTGATTCTAGGTGAGTTAGGGTTAGAAAACGAGAAGAAAAATCAGTTGGGAAGTTCTGGGGAGAGGCTGGGGTAGCGCACTCTAGACGCGCCATAGGGTCTAGGGAGGCACACCAGTAGTGCGCCAAAACCCAGTCTCTGAAGTTTAGGGGCTGGCACCCCGTGCTAGTAGTCTGCAAAGGTCGCCTGTCCCCACCTTTTTTCTGTCGGTTGCTTCATCTGAGTCCTCTTAAAGTGTACATTCACAACCTACTGATTCTAACTACTCTAAACTACATTTAAACATCAAGAGATCATTCATAACATGAATCATAACCCTTGAATTCATAATTCAAATTCAAGGTAGACTTAAGAGTAAAGTCTTGAGAGTTCTTTCGAGTCATTTTGAGAAGTCTTTTACAATCTTTTAAAACTTGTTTTAAGACTTGAGTACTTGAGTTTGAGGATGAGGAGAGTTGAGTTTCATTTTTCAAAATGAATATATGGGAACTAAGTATTCCTAAGAGTAAATGTTTTCAAATTTAAAATGAGAGGAAACATCGATTTCCAAATGAGTTCATGAGGAGTTTTTTTGAGTATAATCTCTTTTAAGAGAACCTTTTGAGTAATAATCTCAAATCTTGAGGATGAGGAAATGTTTTTAAACATATGAGCTGATTTTATATTTTTGGGAGTAGTATTGAGCACCGATATGGGGACAAGTTCACACAACTCAAAGTCTTCATAAACCATGTAGCCAACGTGGGTTAAAAGGGTAATACTTTTTTTAGATGATTCCTTATTGTTTTTTAAGTATAACTTAGTGGATCCACTTAGTTTAGGATGTCTTATACTCCGTCAAGGTATAGGACAATTCTAGCAGTGTGGGCGAGACGATGTATCATCGCATAACTCATAGTGATGGTTGTCGATTAGAGAATATCCCAAATTGAGTTATTTTTGTATCTTTACATACAAACTGAGTTATTATAGTATTTTTAAATACATTGAGTTGTTATCTACTATTTTGAAAGCTTTCTTTATAATGTATCTCTATTGTTGCTATTATACTGAAATGAGTTGAGTATTCCTGAGTTTGAGTATCCTTGAGTTGAGTTGAGGTGAGTTTGTTTTCCTTTTTATCAGTTCAAGCTTGTAGGTTATGTTCAGTGTTCCCCTTACATGCTCGTACATTCCATGCAC
The DNA here is from genome assembly GCA_029582685.1 of Solanum piurae. NCBI lineage: Eukaryota > Viridiplantae > Streptophyta > Magnoliopsida > Solanales > Solanaceae > Solanum > Solanum piurae. The sequence continues at coordinate 6,920 of JAJOOO010014143.1, read as the reverse complement.
TGATGCCATTTGGCCTGCATCTTTCATGATGCAGATACAAGTAACCAGGATTATCAACCATCACTTCGTTGGTCCAGTCGAGTTCCAGATTTGCTTGGTGAACCTCCTTGCTTCTGGAGGATTCCCATTTACTTTTTAGTTTAGTTAGGATGTCGTGGGTCTTGTCCCAACTTCAATCATAGTTTTTAGAGGCTTCATAGATAGATAGACAGTAGCAGTTGAGAAGTCTTTTCATTTCTACTATTTAATGGTTAAAGACTTGAGTTGCCTCTTTTGGCCAGTGAATGTTTTACATAAAATATTATGAGTAGCTTTTTTGAGACATTGATTCAAAACTTTACTTTTAAAGTTCTTTTATTATTGAGTAAGTCTTTCGCTGAGTATTGAGCCAGGCCAATGGTTCTCTTGGGGCCAGCAATGATTCTCGAGTGCCGGCCACGTCCAGGGAGTAGGCTCGGAGAATGACAAACTTGGTATCAGAGCACAGAGTTCAAGACTCCTAGGGTGTCTATGGAGCTGTCTATGGAGTCCTAGTTATTGGTGTGAAGCGCGCCACATCTATAATCAGGAGGCTACAACATTTAGGAACTATCTCACTTCTTTCATACTCTTTTCTTGCGATAGAGTTCAACTCTATAAAGTTTCTTTCTAATTCATGCTTGCGCGTATCTTTCAGATCATTCCTCCACAAAGAGTTGTCTGAGATCGTCCTGCTAGCAGGAATGTTGATCCTCAGGATCAAAGGGTCCCTAATGCACTAAAAGTGCAACCCAAGGAGATGTCACTAGTGCTAAGTTTTAGGATGATTTCCGTATGTTGAGTCAAGTGGTGACAACCAAGCTGGGCAACAAAGAGGGAATCGATAGGATGTGGCTAATACATCCAGGATCCGTCCGGTTCAAGTGTCACTGAGGATCCGGAAAACTTTGTGGAAGAGTTGCAAAAAGTGTTAGAGGTAATGTATGTTGTAGATGTTAACTATGTGGAACTAGCTGCATACCAACCAAAGGTGTTGCTAGAGTATGGTACGACCAATGGAAGAATCGTAGAGCTGAGGGTGCACCAATTGTGAGTTGGGTTGTGTTCAAAGAGGCCTTCATGGGGTGTTTCTTTCCCCGTGAGCTAAGAGAGGCAAAAGTAAAAGAATTCCTCACTCTTAAGCAGGAATCAATGAGTGTTCATGAGAACAATCTCAAGTTCACTCAACTATACTGTTATGCTCCAGAGATGGTTGCTGACATGAAGAGCAGAATGAGTTTTTCTGTGTCTGGGTTGTCTTATCTGTCAAGCAAAGAGGGGAAGGCTGCGATGTCGATAGGGGAGATGGACATAGCAAGGCTGATCCATGTGCAATAATTTGAGGAAGATAATCTGAGGGATAGAGAAGAGTTTCAAAACAAGAAGGCTAAGACAACAGGAAATGATCCGGGCAACAGAAGAGTGATGCAAACTGGCCATCCTTTCAACAAAAATCAAATGGACCTACTCCATCGTCTGCTACTGCACCTGCACCAAAGAACAGAGGTGAGTTCAGAAATCAGAATTCTTAGAACTTCAGAGCTAGACCTGCACAATCTCAAGATAGTTTGGTACAAGGAGGTAATTGGACTCCTGCATGTGCTAAGTGTGGTAGGAACCACCCAAGAGCGTGTTGTGATGGCTTCACTAGTTGCTTCAAGTGTGGTCAAGCAGGTCACTTCATGAGAGAGTGCCCGAAGAACAGGCAGGGTAATGGTAATTGGTGCAATAGATCCCAATCTTCTTAAGTGGATCTGCCAGATAGAGCTTCACCTAGAGGAGCTACTTCACGAACATGCGGAGGAGCGAACCATTTGTATACTTTCACCAGTCGCCAGGAGCAAGAGAATTCACCAGATGTTGTCACTGGTATGATCAAAGTCTTTACTTTTGAAGTTTATGCTTTACTTGATCCTGGTGTGAGTCTATCTTTTGTGAGTCCCTATGTTGTTCTGAGGTTTGAATTTATTCTCGAACAACTTCTTGAGCCCTTCAGTGTTTTTGGTGAGTCTATTCTAGATGAGAGAGTTTATCGTGATTGTACTATTTTGTCAATCACAGGGACACCACGGCTAACTTAGTCGAGTTAGATATGGTGGACTTTGATGCTATTCTAGGTATGGACTGGCTTCATTCTTGTTATGGCTCAGTTGATTGTAGAACTTGAGTAGTTAAGTTCAAGTTTCCTAATGAGCCAGTTATAGAGTGGAAGAGTAGTTCAGTAGTGCCTAAGGGTCATTTTATTTCGTACCTTAAGGTGAGAAAGTTAGTTTCCAAGGGGTGCATCTATCACTTAGTCTGAGTTAATGACTCTGGTGTTGAGACAACACATATTCAGTCAGTACCAGTTGTGAGTGAGTTTCCAAAGGTCTTCCCAGATGATCTTCCCAAAGTCTCTTCTGAGAGAGAAATAGACTTCGGTATAGATGTCCTTCCTGATACTCATCATATCTCTATTTTGCCATATAGGATCGCTCCAGCTGAGTTGAAAGAGTTAAAAGAGCAGTTGAAGGACCTTCTTGAGAAAGGTTTTATTCGACCAAGTGTCTAACCTTGGGGTGCTCCGGTCTTATTTGTGAGGAATAAAGATGGTTCTTTTAGTATGTGTATAGATTACCATCAGTTGAACAAGGTTACTATCAAGAATAAGTATCCCCTTCCGAGAATTGATGATCTTTTCGATCAACTTCAGGGTGCCACCTATTTTTCTAGGATATACCTTAGATCTGACTATCATTAGTTGAGTGTAAGAGAGAATGATATCCCAAAGACATCATTTAGGACCCGCTATGGTCATTATGAGTTTCTAGTCATGTCTTTTGGTTTGACTAATGCTCCTGCAACGTTCATGGGTCTTATAAAAAGAGTGTTTAAGCCTTATATTGATATGTTTGTTATCGTATTCATTGATGACATTTTGATTTATTTGAGGAATGAGGACGATCATGCTAGTCATCTTAGATTAGTTCTTCAAACTCTCAAGGATAGAGAGTTGTATGCTAAATTCTCTAAGTGTGAGTTTTGGCTTGAGTCAATAACATTCTTAGGCCACATCATTTCTGGTGATGGGATTTAAGTTGACACTTGGAAAATTAAGGCAATGCAAAACTGGCCTAGACCCACATCTCCAACTGATATTAAGAGTTTCTTAGGACTGGCTGGTTATTATAGAAGGTTTGTCGAGGGGTTCTCATCTATTTCATCCCCTTTGACCAAGTTGACTCAGAAAATAGTTAAGTTTCAATGGTCTGAAACTTGTGAGAAAAGCTTTCCAGAATTGAAAACTAGGTTGACTATTGCATAGTGTTGACCTTACCAGAAGGTACGCAAGTTTCTTTTGTGTATTGTGATGCGTCCAGAGTTGTACTGGGTTGTGTATTGATGCAGATGACAAAGTTATAGCTTATGCCTTTAGACATCTTAAGATTCACGAGAGGAATTACCCAACCCATGACCTAGAGTTAGCTACTGTAGTGTTCACTTTGAAAATATGGCGTCACTATATTTATGATGTTCATGTAAATGTGTTCACCGATCATAAGAGCCTTCAGTATGTCTTCAGTTAGAAAGAGATTACTCTCAGACAGAGAAGGTGGTTGGATTTACTCAAGGATTATGATATGAGTATTGTCTATCACCCAGGTAAGGCTAATGTTATTGTTTATGCTTTGAACAGATTGTCTATGGGTAATACCGCCCATGTTGAGGAATGCAAGAAAGAATTAGCCAAAGATCTGCACAGACTTGCACGATAGGGAGTACGGTTAATGGATTTCAATGAAGGTGGAGTGGTGGTGATGAATGGGGCTGAATCATCATTAGTGTCTGAAGTGAAAGAGAAACAAGACCAAGATCCTATTTTTCTTGAATTAAAGGCAAATGTTCATAAGCAGAAAGTGATGGCTTTAGAACAAAGGGGAGATGGTGCATTGAGGTATCAAGGTAGACTGTGTGTACCAAAGGTGTATCAACTCAGAGAGAGGATCATGGAGGAAGCTCATAGCTCTAGATATTCTATCAATCATGGTTCCACAAAGATGTACTGTGACTTGAGGGAAGTCTATTGGTGGAGTAGTATAAAGAGGTGTATTGTGGAGTGCCCGAATTGCAAACAAGTCAAGGTAGAGCACTAGAGGCCCGGTGGTATGGATCAGAACATAGAACTTTCAAAATGGAAGTGATAGATGATCAATATGGATTTCATTATTGGTTTACCACGGTCTCGCAGGCAACATGATTCGATTTGGGTGATTGTAGATCGAATGACTAAATCAGCCCTATTTATTACCGATAAAGACTACTTTTAAAGCATAGGATTATGCCAACTTATATATTCAAGAGATAGTTAGACTTTATGGAGTTCCGGTGTCTATTATTTTAGATAGAGGTGCACAATTCACCGCACAATTTTGGAAGTCTTTCCAGAAGAGTCTAGGTTCGAAGGTGAACCTTAGTACTAATTTTCATCCTCAGACTGATGGTCAAGCAGAGCGTATGATTCAGACTTTAGAGGATATGTTGAGGGTGTGTGTGGTCAATTTCAAGGGTAGTTGGGATGATCACTTACCTCTCATTGAGTTTGCTTACAATAACAGTTATCACTCTAGCATCCAAATGGCTCCCTATGAGGCTCTTTATGGGAGAAGATGTAGATCTCCTATTGGATGGTTTGAGGTTGGTGAGGCTGGGTTGATAGGACCAGCATTGGTTCATCAAGCTATGTGGAAGGTGAAGAATATTCAAGAAAGGTTGAAACAACGCAGAGTCGTCAGAAATCCTATACAGATGTTAGGAGAAGATACTTGGAGTTTGAGGTGGATGATTAGGTTTATTTGAAGGTTTCACCAATGAAGGGTATTATGAGGTTTGCAAGAAGGGAAAGCTTAGTCCCCGATGTATTGGTCCTTATAGGATATCCAAGAGGATTGGCAGTGTAGCCTACGAGTTGGAGCTACCCCCAAAGTTAGTAGCAGTCCATCCGGTGTTTCACATTTCTATGTTGAAGAAGTGTATGGGCGATTCTCTACTTATTATACCTACTAAAAATATTGGCATTAAGGACAACCTATCTTATGAGGAAGTACCCGTTCAGATTCTAGATTGTCAGGTTCGCAAGTTAAGAACCAAGTAGGTAGCATCAATCAAGGTCTTATGGAGGAATCAATTTGTTGAGAAAGCTACTTAGGAGGCTGAGGAAGATATGAAGAAGAGATACCACATCTCTTTAAGACCAGAGAAATTTCAGAACAAGGTACTAATTCTTTTCTTGGTACTCTTTTAGTTGAAATGTTGTGTTAATTTGCATGTTGGGTGTTTGGGTGGGTGTTAGATGTTACCACCCTTAGTCTACTTAGAGTATTCTAATTTGAGGACTAATGTTCTAAAGGGGGAGATATTGTATCATCCTCCTTAGAATGACCTAAATTCAGAAAGAACTAATTTGGAAAGAGCTAATTTGAAATTTTTTCAAGTTAAGCTTAAGTTGTGAATTTTGGGTCAACTTCAAACGATCATTAACTTTCAATACACGATGAGTTAGGTGGCCCATAAGATATCAAATGAAGGGTATTGGAATCCTCTTTCCAACGCCACTGAGTTTGATAAATTTCGAGTTCGGATGACGAAGATATGCCCGTTTGAAGTCAGCATGTCCATTTAAGGAAAGTTACCCGAATTAATGAGGGGTATTTTGTTGTTTTCCTTATCCCATCATCTTAAAACGATTTTAGTAATATTTTGGGGTCAAATATGATTTGGGTCTGTTTTACAATTCTAAATTACGCTTAGGGTTTTAAGAAGAGTTCAAAAGGGGAAAAGAGGAAAGGTTCAAGGCATTCTTGAAGATTCATGAGATTTGTCAAGGAATTTTGCAAAATTAAGGTATGTAAGCATTCATTGTAACACCCCGACTTTTCTAAACGTCTAAATTAATTCGTACAATCGTGGAAAGACAAAGAGGGTGAGTAATAAAATAAAAATAATATGGTATGTCATATTTTAAGTGTTCAAGGGTTGTATCTCAAGTTTTGAAGTTAAGCAAGTGGCAAAATAAAAGTTGGCGAAAGTTTTCGTAAGTTCCTTTTTAAAGATTTCTCTGAAATTTGGGTAAAATGTATTGGATTTTTTCTCCCAATATATAAATAGTTAGAAGGCCTATTACCCATTAAATCGAAGTCCTACGAGTCTAGTTTGCAACGCAAAAAACCTCGTATCAAACCGACATCAGAGTAAAAAGTTATGAGGGTTTTACTAGGGACTGCCGGGGCAGAATCCGGGTCGGGTGAAAAATATGGTATGTCGGTTTATTTAACGTTTTAAGCCATGAAAACATTCCATTTCAGTTCCAAACCAAAGAGAAAGCTTAAGAGAGACTTCCTATGGAGTTCTAGCATTATGAAGGTTAGTTTTTGACGATTTCTACCATTAAACATTGCCCCCGTGCCCAGAAACGTAATCCCTACACGTGGAAATCATTTTTCCCTTCTATTAGTTGCATTTGGAGCTGGTTTTTGAAGATATAAATTTTAGTTATTGGTGTTTCTTCAAGGTTTTAACTTGGTTAACTAAGGTAATCATCTCGGGACTCTTCTATGATTGTTTTTAAGAATTTCTACGGATGTTTCGACAAGTTGGGAAAATATAGCAAATCTGCCGATTTAAGATTAATTATGACCTGTTTATAGGTGCGTACCAGTTGTGTATATATAGTGTTTGTGAAGCTTAGGACATAAGGAACAACTTTCGTGAAGGAACTACGACCTTTCGAGAGTACATTGGAAAGGTATGTTAAGGTTATTCCCTTCGTTGACATGTTTCCTTAGAGGTAGTTTACGTTGGTGATCTTGTAGATGTAATTGTGAGTGGTTGGCTGATTGAGTGGTTATAAACCCTCATTTTAGGGA
>JAJOOO010014142.1:0-11089 GCA_029582685.1 Solanum piurae | reverse complement strand
TGCACCACATCTATAATTAGGAGGCTCCAACACTTAGGAAAAAATTTCACTTCTTTCACTCTAATTTCGTGCGTTAGAGTTTGATCTCTAAAAAGTTTCCGTCTAATTCATGCTTGCGTGTGTTTTCAGATAATCATGCCTTCACAAAGAGCTATATGAGGTCGTCCTTCTAGGAGAAATGTCGAGGAACAAGGGGTCTTGATGCACCAGAAGTGCAACCCCAAGGAGAGATCACCAAGGCTGAATTCCGTGAAGCTATCCGAATGTTAAGTCAAGTTCTGACTAATCAAGTTGGATAGACAGAAAATCAATAGGAAGTAGCTGATACTTCAAGAATTCGTGAGTTTTTAAGGATGAACCCACCAAGATTCACAGGTTCAAGTGTCACAGAGGATCCGGAGAACTTTGTTGAAGAGCTTCAAAAAGTTTTTGGGATTATGCATGTTGTTTATGCTGAGAGGGTGGAACTAGCTGCATACCAAATGAAGGGTGTTTCTATAATCTAGTTCAACCAATGGAAAAAGAATAGGGCTGAGGATGTGCCAATAGTTAGTTGGGTTGTGTTTGATAGTGCTCTCATGGGGCGTTTCTTTCCCCGTGAGTTGCGAGAGGCAAAGATAAGAGAGTTTGTTACCCTTAATCCGGAGTCTATTAGTGTTCATGAGTACCGTCTAAAGTTCACACAACTTTCCCGCTATGCTCCAGAGATGGTTGCTGACATGAGGAGCAGGATTAGTTTATTTGTTGGTGGGTTGTCTCGTCAATCAAGCAAGGAAGGCAAGGCAGTGATGCTGATAGGGGATATGGACATAGCAAGTCTAATGATCCATGTGCAACAAGTTGAGATGGATAAGATGAAGGATATAGAAGAGTTTATGAATAAGAGGGCTAAGACATTAGGGAACGAGTTCACGCAGCAAAAGAGTAGTGCAAATGGGTCTTCCTTCCAACAGAAAAAGAAGGGACCTACTTCATCATCTGCTAGTGCACCTGCACCTAAGAATAAAGGTGAGTACAATAGTCAGAATTGCCAAAGTTTCAGAGCTAAACCTGTCTATTCTCAAGGCAGTATGGCACAAAGGGGTAGTAAGCCTCCTGCATGTGCTAAGTGTGGCAGAAACCACTCAGGTACTTGTCGTGTGAGCTCTACTGGTTGTTTCATGTGTGGTCAGAAAGGTCATTTTATGAGGGAGTGTCGTGAGAACATGCAAGGTAATGGTAATAGGGGCAATAGAGCCGAATCTTCATCAGTTGCTCCACCAGACAGGATTGCACCTAGAGTAGCTACTTCCGATACTAGCGGAGGAGCAAACCGCCTTTATGCGATCACTAATCGCCAAAAGCAAGAGAACTCTCCAGATGTTGTCACTGGTATGATCAATTTTTTTGACTTTACTGTTCATGCTTCGCTAGACCCAGGGGAGAGCTTATATTTTGTAACTCCTTATGTTGCTATGAATTTTGATGTTATTCCTGAGCAACTTAGTGAACCATTCAGTGTTTCTACACCTATTGGTGATTCTATTCTAAAAGAAAGAGTCTATCGTGATTGTCCCATGTCCATCAATCACAAGAGTACCGTGGATGACTTAATTGAGTTAGACATGGTTAAGTTTGATGTCATTCTAGGTATGGACTGCCTTCATGCCTGTTATTCATCAATAGATTGTAGAACTCGAGTAGTCAAGTTCCAATTTATAGTGAACCAGTTATAGAGTTGAAAAGCAGTTCAACAGTGCCTAAGGGTCATTTTATTTTGTACCTTAAGGTGAGAGAGTTAGTTTCCAAGGGGTGTGTCTATCACTTAGTCCGAGTTAATGACTCTAGTGTTGAGATACATCATATTCAACCAGTTGCAGTAGTAAAAGAGTTTCCAAAAATCTTTCCTGATGATTTTCCCAGAGTCCCTCTTGAGAGAGAAATAGACTTCAATATAGATATTCTTCCAGATAGTCGTCCTATCTCTATTCTGCCATATAGCATGGCTCCAACAGAGTTGAAAGAGTTAAAAGAGCAGTTGAAACATCTTTTAGAGAAATTTTCATTCGACCAAGTATCTCACCTTGGGGCGCTCCGATCCCATTTGTGAGGAAGAAAGATGGTTCCCTTAGTATGTGTATAGATTACTGTCAATTAAACAAGGTTACCATCAAGAATAGTATCTTTTTTCAAGAATTAATGATCTTTTCGATCAGCTTCAGAGTGCTTCGTGTTTCTCGAAGATAGACCTCAGATCAGGCTACCATCAGTTGAGGGTAAGGGAATGTGATATTCCAAAGACAACGTTCAGGACCCGTTATGGTCATTATGAGTTTCTGGTCTTGTCGTTCGTCTTAACCAATGCGCCTGCAGCATTCATGGACCTTATGAATATAGTATTCAAGACTTTTTTAAATATGTGTGTTATCGTGTTCATTTATGACATACTAATCTATTCGAGGAATGAGGAAGATCATGCTAGTCATCGTAGAATAGTTCTCCAAACTCTAAAGGATAAGGAGTTACATGCCAAGTTCTCTAAGTGTGAACTTTGGCTTGAGTTTGTGGCCTTCTTAGGCCATATTGTGTGTGGGGAGGGAATTAAAGTTGATACTCAAAAAATTGAGGCAGTGCAGAATTGGCCTAAACCTACATCTACAACTAATATTAAGAGTTTCTTGGGTTTGGCTAGCTATTATTGAAGGTTTGTAGATGGTTTCTCGTCCATTTTGTCCTCTTTGACCAAATTGACTCAGGAGACAGTTAAGTTTCAATGGTCTGAAGCTTGTGGGAAAAGCTTTCAGGAGTTGAAAAAGAGGTTGACTACTTCCCTAGTTTTGACATTACCAGTAGGTACGCAGGGCTTTGTTCTCTATTGTGATGCATCCAGAGTTGGTTTGGGTTGTGTGTTAATACAAAATGGTAAAGTTATAGCTTATGCCTCCAGACAGTTAAAGATTCACGAGAAGAATTACCCAACCTATGATCTAGAGCTGGCTGTCGTGGTATTTGAAAATATGGCACCATTATCTTTATGGTGTTCATGTGGATGTGTTCACCGATCACAAGAGTTTTCAATATGTGTTTATTCAAAAAGAGATTAATCTCAGACAGAGGAGGTAGTGAGAATTACTCAAGGACTATGACATGAGTATTATTTATCACCCAGGTAAGGCTAATGTTGTTGCTGATGCCTTGAGCAGGTTATCTATGGGTAGTACCACCTATTTTGAGGAAGATAAGAAAGAGATAACAAAAGAGGTGCATAGACTTGCACGACTAGGAGTCTGACTAATAGATTCCACATAAGGAGGAGTAGTTGTGATGAATGGGGTTGAATCTCCATTAGTGTCAGAAGTGAAAGAAAAGCAAGACCAAGATCCTTTATTGCTAGAATTAAAGGCAAGTGTTCATAAGCAAAAAGTGATGGCTTTTGAACAAGGGGGAGATGGTGTTTTGAGGTATCAGGGTAGGTTGTGTGATTGATTTCAAGGGCAATTGGGACGATCACCTACCTCTCATTGAGTTTCTTACAACAATAGTTACCATTCTAACATACAGATGGCTTCGAAGCTCTTTATGGGAGAATATGAAGATCTCCTATTGGATGGTTTGAAGTTGATGAAGTTGGGTTAATAGGACCAAACTTAGTTCATCAAGGTTTGGAGAAAGTGAAAGTTATTCAAGAGAGATTGAAAACCGCCAGAGTCGTCAGAAATCCTACACTGATGTTAGGAGAAGAGAGTTAGAGTTTGAAGTTGATGATTGTGTGTATTTAAAAGTTTCACCCATGAAGGGCGTTATGAGATTTGGTAAGAAGGGAAACTTAGTCCCCGGTATATTGAACCTTATTGCATAGCCAAGAGGATTGGCAAAGTAGCTTATGAGTTGGAGCTACCACAAGAGTTAGCAGCGGTTCATCCTGTATTTCACACCTCCATGTTGAAGAAGTGCATGGGCGATCCTTGGTTGATCATACCAACTAATGATATTGGGATCAAGGATAACTTATCTTATGAGGAGATTCCTATTCAGGTTCTAGATTACCAAGTTCGCAAGTTGAGGACTAAGGAAGTAGCATCAGTCAAAGTCTTTTGGAGGAACAATTTGGTAAGGAAGCTACTTGGGAAGCTGAGGAAGATATGAAAAAGAGATATCCATATCTCCTCTAATTCGGAGAAGTTCCGAATTAAGGTACTAATCATTTCTTAGTATTTATTTTTAAGTTGGCATGTTGTTTCGCATTTGCTTGTGGGTGTTTGAGCTGAATGTTGCATGTTACACCCTTATCCTAGTAAGAGTAAACTCATTCGAGGATGAATGTTCCCAACGGGGAGATATTGTAACATCTCGCAATTTGAAATAACTAGGAAGAAGTTAAGAATTTGCAATAGTCATTTTTGGGAAGAATGAAAATATGGAAATTTTCTTAAGTTAGGAAAAAAGTGAGTTTTTTGTCAACTTCAAATGGCGATAACTTCTAGCTCAGGATGATTTACGATCACTTGTAGTTATGGTAGGAAATATCTTGGAATGATATTTCCAACACCGCTGAGTTTGCGCGATTCCGAGTTCGTATGAGTAAGATATGCCCTTTGGAAGTTGGGCTATTGGAATAAGGAAAGTTCAATCCGAATTTTTAAAGGGTAGTTTGGTCTTTTCCTTGCCCAATTATTTTATTTTGTTTTTGGTAATTAGGTTAGGGTCTAAACAGAATTAGATCAGTTTACGCTTTTACCAAAATACTCTAGGGCTTGGAGAAGAGAGGAAAGAAGAGGAGAAAGGAGAAGAGATGCAAGATTCGTCAAGATCGTCGAGTTTAGCTTGTGGATTTCGTCGGGGGTGATCCCTACAACGTATGTGAGATCACCTAGTGTTAGGTTAGTTCACCGACGCCACAAACTTGATTCAATTTCAGCAAAGTATATTGATTTGGAAGTAAATCTCTAGAATTCTTGATAAAGTTCGTTTGAATCCTTGTGGCTTGCGTTGTTGAAGTTGCTTGGGATTGATTCACGTTTTTAGTTGTGTTTTCGAGTAGAATCTGATGTATATTGAAGGTATAGACAATTCTATGTGTTTGGGGAAAGAACCAATGGAGTTTAGAGGGTTTAGAGATGGAAAACGAAGAAGAAATTTCATCGATCGAAATTTGACAGTGCCTCCACGTCACGGAGCTAGTCCCCAGATTTGAGAAAAAGGTGTTTCGCGTCGCAGAGCGGTCACGGACCGTTCTGCCTCAAAAGTTATTTTCAAAACCAAAATTTAAACCCTCAGATATTTATTTTTGGTCTTTTCTTATGTTTAACTATCTAAATTTGTTCCTAAACATCATGAGATCTTTCCTATCACATATCACGATTCTTGAATCCATAAATTCAATTCAAGGAAAGTTAAGAGTCTAGTCAAGAGAAGTCAAGAGTCAAGTTAAGAGAAGTTCATGAAGTTTTCCTAAAAGTCTTTTGCAAACGTTTTAACTTTGTTTTAAGGCTTAGGTTTTGAGTTCACTAAAGAGTAAAGTTGAAGTTCATTTCTTCAAAAGTATATGGGGGCTATGTATTCCCAAAGGGTCTAATATGTTTTCGCATTTGAACAAGAAAGGAAACCTCGATTTCCAAGTAGCCTTCGGGCTAGTTTTCAAAAAAGAGTAATCGCTATCAATTTGCACTTAATATAGCTTAGGTGAGACTCTTTGCATTCCAGGGGACTTCACATTTATTTTCTAGTGAGTTGACTTGAGATGCCGCGGGTCTTTTCCCGACATCGATCTTGAGTAATAGAGGCTTCATAGATAGTTAGAATTGATGAGTCTCTCAGTATGTTCCCTTCTGTTATGAGATTATGGAAACTATTACTTATAGTTATTAAGTATTTTCAGACATTTAATTGAGTTGAGTTTAGTTTTTCATTTAAAGTTTTCTATCTGCTTGATTAAATCTTCCGCTAAGTAGTCAATAAGGCCAATGGTTTACTTGAGGACCAACAATGGTTCTTGAGTGTCGTCCACGTCCAGGGTGTAGGCTCGAGGCATGACAACTAGCTCCACCACCAACGTCGCCGCAATTTGTTGAATCCATGAACCTCGTAATGACCTATGCCAACACCAATTTAGGTTGTTCTTATTATAATTTTTTATTTTCTATTTCTTTGTTGTAGACTCCCTTTTCCAAATGGAACATTATCCTTTTCTTTTTTGGAGTGCTTTCAACAACTTTAAACTTTGGATTAACAAAAAAAATTCAGTAAGAATAAAGTAAATTGTCTTGTGTTTCAACATAATGATAAAAGTTAGTGTCATGTAGTTAGGAGGTCATCATGAAAATCACTTCTTGTAACAATAAGTTTGGTAGATTAATATTAGGACCCTTTTCCCTTTAATTAGGTGAAACTTGGTGTAGGCTTTAAATGTTTATTATGACTTGCAAGGATGGGTAATACGTAAATCGAGGTAATTAGATGTGTATTAAAGAAGAAAATACAAAACTGGAAAGTTAAAATCTTAAGAATTGATTAAAGTTAACATTTGGGGTAAACGAGTTCAGAATCGAGGTTTGAAAGTCCCTATACATCTGTAGGGTGATTTATGACTCCTGTGGATAGTTTGAACAAGTCCCAATGAAATCAGGAGAGATTTAGAAGCTTAAGTTAAAAACTAGTAAAATTGAAGATTAAGAGATCATCACAATCAAATATGTGCCTAGATACCTCAGCTTGGTATTTGAGCATCCCAACAAGTTTGTAGGGCATTTTGGTGAAACTTGCATATTTGATTTTTATCTCGATAGGTTTGTGCACTTTAACGGATAATGGTAGGCATCTGATTTTTATGAACTTTGAGGTTGCAAACTTGGGTGTCGCAATCGCGAAAAGGTGATGGGGTTGTGTTTGCTTCAGGGTTGTTGTGCGATTGCGTAGAGGAGAATGCTGGGCAGAGCATTGTGATCATGAGGGGTGAGGTCTGCGATTGGAAAGGGAATGGAATAGGGGGTTTGTGGGGTCTGTGATGATGTAAAAAATCAACAATCTCTCTACCTTCGTTAGGTAGGGATAAGACGGTCTACACACCATAAACATCATTCTAGCCAGACTCCACTTGTTAAATTTATTACACTTAATTAGTTATCATTTTTATTGTTACAAGAAAAGTCCCGAGGTAAGAATCTATCTAACTGACAATCCTATTTATAATTAACTAGGTAATGTGCATGTGCTTCGCATAGTCATAAATAATTGAATTAAGCTAAGGAATAATCCTTTACTAATATCTGAATATTCAAAATATTAAAGAGATAGGCTCTTCAAAACACTAATATTAAGAGTATTCTAATATGAACTAGAATACTCTACATTTAAACAACACCTATATCTCATTCCATACCTTTCTTGTAGATTTAACATTCAAATAGTAGACGTGTAACGTTATATAAAGACATAAAATGATACAATTTATCAAAATATTATATTCATTAAAATAAAACACTACCATACAATACAATACAATACATTATGAAACAATACATAACAATCATCCAAATAGACATTGTAATATATAAAAAATAGAACAGTTAAGATCTTGTTTCCAGAAAACCCAAATCTTAATGATAAAACAAAAATCAAAGTGGTTTCTTTCAAGAAATTCATAAAAACACCCAGGGCACAAATAGTTTTAACTAACAAAACTAAATTATTGTCTGAAAACATGAAAAACCAATGTTGGGATATTCAAATTCTACCACTATCATAGATGCGGCCTCTCCCTCCTTCGGTGATGCAACCATTTGCACCATTATTAGCTCTGTCGTTGTTGCCAACTAGACCTCCCATAATTTGTTGAACCTTGTGATGCCAACACCAATTTATGTTGTTCAGAAAATATTCCCACTTGTATTTTTTCTTTTGTGTAATTCCTGGCTCTCCCTCCTAGATTGAAAATTCTATTTTCTTTTCGGGGAGGAATCTTCTGAAATTCCAACATCCTTTCATTTTAAAATTATTAATATTGTAAGAATACATAAAATATATATAAAAAAATTACGATAAAAAAAATATAGTGCAACTACAAAATTAGTCGCCAAATAGCTTATAGCTAACTAGTATTTTTTGATAATTTGTTGTTAACCCGTTATTAAATAAGATTGTACAATGATAACTTTTTTTAATATAATGATGAGATTTATCGATTTCTAATTCCTATAATTTCTATAGTAGTTTTTTTGTAAAATAAAATTGTCGTCTAATATCTAGCGTAACACTAACTTACCTTGTTTTTGTGTTTGACATCCTAATCATGAGGTTATTCATTGCTTCACCGAGAAACTTTTTGACCTCCCTCTTCCAATAGTTGTTGTTTTTATGTTTCTTCGTTGTAGACTTCGTTTTAAAGATGGAACATTCTGCCTTTCTTTTCATGGAGTGCTTTTTAATAACCCCAACCTTTAGATTAATAAGAAAAATTTAATAAGAATAATGTTAATGTAAGTGCGTCTTATCATGACAATAAAAGTTTGTGTCATATAGTTAGGACGATATTTCTCTTATGACAGTAATACTGCAATTGAACAAGTTTTTGTTAAGAACTAATTATATATGCTTTTAGAAAGTACAAATTAAACTACAAACATTACAAAGTAATTATATTACTAACTCACATTTTGTTTTATCATTGGTTAGAGATTCATTGGTCCTTAATTAGGATAAAAACTAGTTATATATAAAAATTTATACAACTAAAGAAAAAATTAAAATATGAAATCCAAGTAAATTTGAATGTGATAGTATTGTTGTAATTTAGTAGTCCAGTTTGAAATAAGAAAAATAATTTATATTTTGCCAAACACACACAAAACAAATGTTCTGATTCTTTTTATTTTCAGGAATAAGATAAGATAAAACAAGCGATAATATAATTAAGTGGAGGATTCACAATATAGGTAGTGATCAATAAAATTCCAATTCGGAAGCATGATATAAAGAAAAGAAAATGTCATAAATATAGAGGCAGAGCTAGGTGGGGATTCGTGGGTTCAGACGAACCCATTAGCTTTTTCGTAGATCCTATATTTGTACTAGAAAATTAATGTATTTTATTTATTTGTTTTTATTTTTTTTGTAAACCCCTACAAAAATAGATTGACGGTTCTAAAGAAAATTTACAACCCCCAAACTCTTAATCCTGTCTCAAAGAATATATATATCATAAAAAAATTGTATCTACCATGTCAAATACTCCATTTTCACATTTTCTCTTTTCACCTAGACATTCATGTACCATCTCCTTGTATTTACGGTTAAGACGATCACTAATTGGTTCTTATGCAGGATTTGTTTTGACCGTTTGTGGTTTATAAATGGTGTAAAAGTTAGCTTCACCTTTAGAAGGTTCAATTTGGAAGCTAACATTACGAAAGACTGATCTTTTCTTCTTCTCAACAATCATGTTTTCGGATACTCTTAAAGTAAAGAAAACTCAAGAATAATAGTTGAGAAGTAATGTGGTTTGAGGATTGAAATATCAATGATTATATATAGATAATTAAATTGAGAAGATGAAATTAATAAGATATGATTGATTTTATAAAATAAAATTACGATATTTGGTCAATATACTTATTATTATTTGTAGAAGGTGACTCTTTTATAAAAAGAAATCACGATATTTAGGTATTTGGTCAATACTTATTTATTATTTGTAGAAGGTGGTCTTTTAGATGGAAAATCACGAATTTTGGACATTTGATCAATACTTAATTATTGTTTGGTGAAGGCGGAATGGTCGAGGAGACCCTTCTACTTATCCTGATTTGGCTAAGCTTATGTGACATTTAATTTTGCTGAGATGGATAAAATGTGTGGTTAAACATATTTAAAAGCGAGTGAACACAAAAGTTTGAACAAAAAAATATTTAAAAATTTATAGGAGTGGGGTTTGGGGGGGGGGGGGAGATTATAGCAAAATAAAAAAGAATTAAAAAATATTTTGTTTTATTTTTTGAATTATATATATAAACAAAAGGTGTAATACATAATACACCTGGATACCACATCGGGCATGATTTAACATGTATGACACCAAGTAGCTAGAAAAATACTTTATAGGCGGAAAAGGGTGCCGAGTGATGGTTCAAGGTGGGATAGTCAAGTGATGGGAATTGGGGATGTTGGGTGACTGTATAGAGGACAATGAATTTGAAATCTTACTTATGAAAATTATTTTCCTTATTTTTATTAGAAAAATATTTTTTCTAGAAAAACAAACTCCTTAAAGATGATTTTTCTGATAAAATAAGGAAAATAAGTTTCATAAGTGACATTTCAAATTCATTGTCCTTTCCGAACTCACCCAAAATCCCCAATTCCCATCACATGAATATCCCACCTCAAACCATCACTCCCCTCCCCTTTCCGCCGATATAGTATTTTGCTAGCTACTTGGCATCATACATGTAAAATCATGCCCGACATGACATCCTATGTGTATTATATATGTCACGTAGGATGCATGCATTTACCTGTTCAACTTCATAAAAAATTAAGTGTCTACTTGTCCACACCAAAAGTTGGAGAGCATAGATGCGAACTAAGGTCAAGTTAAATGACATATTTATGTATTACGCATTTTGTTTATATATATAGTTCAAAAAAGAAAAAAAAAAGCTTAGTTCTTTTTTTATTTTGCTAGAATCTTCGTCCCTCCCCCCAAACCCCCACTCCTATAACTATTTTAAATACATTTTTCAGTTCAAACTTTTGTGTTCACTCGCTTTTAAATATGTGTAACCACACATTTTATCCGACTCAGCAAAATTAAATGTCACATAAGCTTAGTCAAATCAAGATAAGTAGAAGTGTCTCCTCGACCATTCCGCCTTCAACAAAAAATAAATAAGTATTGACAAAATATCCAAAATTTGTGATTGTTTTCCTAAATGAGCCACCTTCTACAAATAATAAGTATTGACCAATTATCCAAATATGGTGATTTTTTTCTAAAAGAGTCACCTTCTACAAATAATAAATAAGTATTGACCAAATATTCAAATATCATAAAAAAAATTCTAAAAGCAATCATATCTTATTAATTTCATATTTATCTATCATCAAAATTACTTTC
>JAJOOO010014141.1:0-10809 GCA_029582685.1 Solanum piurae | reverse complement strand
AGTGAATAATGAGTTAGTGATGATATGAATTATACGGGAATTTATAGCCACTAACTAATGAGAGTCAATATGCCTAACAAACTAATGGAAATGCTGCACAAGATGGCAGCACTTGACATTGTCAAATTAAGAATTATAAATATGCACTTTAATATAATATTAAAATGGTCAAAGTATAAAGAGTGAATAATGAGTTAGTGATGATATGAATTATACGGGAATTTATAGCCACTAACTAATGAGAGTCAATATGCCTAACAAACTAATGGAAATGCTGCACAAGATGGCAGCACTTGACATTGTCAAATTAAGAATTATAAATATGCACTTTAATATAATATTAAAATGGTCAAAGTATAAAGAGTGAATAATGAGTTAGTGATGATATGAATTATACGGGAATTTATAGCCACTAACTAATGAGAGTCAATATGCCTAACAAACTAATGGAAATGCTGCACAAGATGGCAGCACTTGACATTGTCAAATTAAGAATTATAAATATGCACTTTAATATAATATTAAAATGGTCAAAGTATAAAGAGTGAATAATGAGTTAGTGATGATATGAATTATACGGGAATTTATAGCCACTAACTAATGAGAGTCAATATGCCTAACAAACTAATGGAAATGCTGCAAAAGATGGCAGCACTTGACATTGTCAAATTAAGAATTATAAATATGCACTTTAATATAATATTAAAATGGTCAAAGTTCAACAATTCCTATTTATTTTAATATAAAGATAAGAGAGTACTTCACAATTCAGTTGAAGGGGGACTATTATGCATTATAAAGTTGTGCTTTGCATTGAATTTTCACTTAGTAAAATAATAATCTTTACTTCAACATCAATAGTGGTCTCAAACTTGAATTATAACTACTTAAAGAAAATAAAGTATCAATGCTTACACACAATAGTCAAGAGGTTGACATAAGCTTTAATAGCTACCACATTACAGCTTTGTGCTATCCCAATTTTCATGAGCGTTTTTTAGAATAAGTCCATTCTCATAAAAAGCGGTCTACTTTCACACTCACACATGTGAAATATGTCGAGGGTATTCTTATAATTTGACATCCACTCATACGAGATACAACCTTTCATTAAGAGTTCAAATTAAGATTCAATCTCCACGAATCATTATAGGATAAATGCACTCACATCAAAAGGATTGAATAGAATTAAGAATAGTGCATTTCACAACAATCATCATATGATTCGTTTTTCCCATTGAACCTGGTTATAGGATCTCTAGTCGTCAGGTTAGATTTCCTCATATATGACAATAATTTATGAGCTTTAATTTCATCCTCTCGATGTGATTTCGACTCTTTATCTTACTAAGACCTTGGTTTATTAATATGCAAGATATTCACAAAATTTAACACAATTAATATTGATGGTATATTAGTGATCAATATGATTTCACAATATTGTGTTATTGTCCTCATAAGTCTGAATTTACTGTTGTACTAACGATTTTGTACTCTTCCATTAATGTTGATGCTATCACGATTAATCAAAATTAGAAAAATTAATTTCTCAAAATAAAGTGTTTGATTTAATTAAATCAATTCACTTTTTTCACTAGTTGAAGCTTAAATATTTTTACTTCAACCTCCATGATAGAGTTACAAAAAATATTTTGGTTTTCTCTGTAACACCTCGAAAATCTGATCTAGGAATGAAAAAGAGAGGGGTGAAACCACGGAGGGGTCCATGGGTCGTGAAGAAGACCACGACCCGTCACCCTGCTCGTGGAGTTGCACCAAGGCCACTGTGAAGGACCACAGACGCCTAGACGGTCTGTGAAGCTTCACACGGACCGTGAAGTTATCCGTGAAGGGGACTTATCAAGTCTTGAGTTTTGGGGCAACTTCAAACAATCATATCTTTTAGCACAAAATAAATTTGGTGGCCCATGACCTATCAAATTAAAGGTATTTGAGTCCTCTTTCAAACGTCACCAAGTTTGCCTAATTTCGAGTCCGGAGTAAAAAAGTTATGCTTGTTTTAGTGAAACCCTATTTTAGACGGGTCGTGATGATCTAGACGACTCTGAAGCCCTTCATGAAGGTCACCTCGTTAGTTTTAATTGAGGTTGCATCCCCAAAGTCATTGGTTAAGGACTACAAACGTCTAAACAGTTTGTGAAGCTCCACACGAACCGTGAAGTCGTCCGTGAATGAGACTTGTTAGACTTAGAGTTTAGGATCAACATCAAACGATAATATCTTTAAGCACAAAATGAATTGGGTGGCCCATGACCTCTCAAATTAAATATCTCTGAATCTTCTTTCCAACGTCACCGAGTTTGCCTAATTCCAAGCTCGGAGTAAAAATTTAATGCCCAAAATAGTGAAACCCTGTCAGGCAGAGCATCTTCACGACCCACTTGATGGGTTGTGGTGCTCTAGACGGCCCGTCTAGCCTCTCTTGAAGTCACTTCGTCAGCTTTTAAGTCAGGGTCGTATTGGCCTTTTCCCCTATGTGTTTGGCACTTAAACTACGTCGTTTGGTGCTTAAACTACGTCATTTCACTTAATCTAAGCCTAATAATCTAGTCAGAAACTACCTAGAACCCTCATTCTCCTAAAATCATCCAACTTAGGAAAGAAAAAAAAAGAGGCGACAGTTTCTCCCAAGAACAAGCAGATGTGTTCTTCAAGTTCAGCCTCGAAATTCAAAGGATTTCTCCGTAGTTTTCATCACCGGGTATGTGGGATTTCACTAGTGGGTTCTTTTCACCCATTAGGTCTCTAGAATTCAGTCAGTTCTTCAATTGCTCCATAAATTGCTCAGACATAGGGTTCCCAAATCATGGGGATCCATTGAAATTTAGATGCTATAGTTTCTATTGTATTGAATACATGTTTTTCTTGAAGAATTAATGTAGTCTCATTTATAGATATCAGAACCCTAGCTTGTATTAGTTATCAGTATCTCATGAATTATACTTGCTAGGCAGATCAGTCAGAAAAGCATGCTTCATATTCGAATGCCATATCTTTCAATATATATATGTTACATTCTCAGAATCATAGTAAATCGATCTTTAATTTTTATTTAAATAACAATAAAAAATAATTATTATTAAATAAGAAATATTATTTTTTATTTTTTCTAAATTGAAGTAGAATAAACACTTACTAATAAAAAATAAATTATTAGAAAAATAATGAGTTCAAAAGGAAAATAAATAATCTATTTATTTTAAAATCAGATATCTTTTATTCATTAAATAATAATGACATTTTTGAACGAAAGATACTGAGAAATTAAAGTATTTTTTAACCAAATTATAAATGAAAGATATTTTCATTCATTTCGCATGATTTAAGGCATTTTCATCTTTTCGAATTTTGGAATGAAATTTATTTTACTGATTAATCCCTTTGTGTTTGAGATGGTAGGTGAAAGAAAAGACAAATCAAATAATTTAGTGTGGACCAATTAAAATATTGCACAATTGAAAAAAAAAGAAAAAAGGTTAAGGTTATACACCACTGCTTTAATTTGAGAGTAAATAAATATTTTCACCGGGTACAATTCATTAAACTTTTCCTTTAAAAGAGTGTACAAAGGTACTCATTCTTTTGCTGATTTGAACGTGATTTCATATCATGATTTGTAATCATATTGGTTTAAAATTATATTTAAATATATAAGTAAAAAAACTAAGTTGTATATTTTTATAAATATAAAGATTTTAAAATTTGTGAAAATTATTAAAACTCTCTCAACTCTAGAGGTGTTGATGGATTTTAAAAAATCGACATAATCGATTGAACTGCATCTTACTAAACCTAATATTCGAATTCTTTTAATAAAATTATAGACTTTTATATGAATTTATAACCGTATCGATGATAGATTTTGATTTTATAGGTGAAAGAAAAGACAAATCAAATTATATGAGATGATAGATTTTGATTTTATAAAAAACATCGAATCGTACCAAATAATTTATGTGTAATATAGATTTTATATATTATGTTTTAAAATAATGATTTTCTCAATAGGTGCATCTTGAGTAGTAAATTGTAAGGTATTCTAACGATCTTGAGTAGCAAGATATTAGGTATATTTCCTTTTGTATGATTTAAAATTTTCTTATTGGATATCTAATGTTGATAGTTTTTGAATCCCGTCTTTCTAATTGTTCGATTTAGACTTTTTGTTTTTGTTTTAAACTATAATAAAATATGATATGATATCTCAAATGGTCACTCAATTATGTAGTATTTTCTCAAAAAGTCACTCAACTTGAGATTTCAACTCAAAAGTCATTCAACTATTGACTTTTTTCTCAAAAATCACCCAACTTTAATTTTTAACTCCAAAGTCATTCAACCTATTTAATTGATTTTCTCATCAAATTGTGATGACATGAAACTTTTGCTTAAAACCAAAATATTAAGAACTAAATAAATATCCATTTAATAACTCGTCCGGTTGATCCGACCCGCTAAAAATATCCATTGACTTGGTAGTCTTGTTAATGTGAGATACTTGGTTAATCCTAAGAAATGTGTCTCCTTGGTGTAGTGATATATGTGCTAACCATTGTACTAACCCTCATACAATGATAAAGGAGAGAATGATACAACCGCAATCGTCTCAATTCATGCCAAACCTATACTTCAAGGTCTATTCAAAGGTCCTTTGGGGTTATTTCCTAAATAGTTGTTTTTAGTGTATTTGTGTAATAGGCAAAATTATAAATAGATATCTTGAGTTATTTTCTTCCTTAGATTGTTGAAATGAAGAATTGAGATATTAATTGGTATCTTGTAGATAGTGGAATCTCTATTATAGAGTAGCTTGGTGTAGCTAATAGGTGAATTTCCATTGCTGAAATTCTTGTTCCTGATTTCAAATTGAATCACTCATTTGTAAATTTCAATTGAGTTTTCTTTTCTATTGAATTCAAGTCTGTTCTTTTTTGGTTAATTGTGGATTCAATTAACCATTCTGAATTCTCTTCTCATTTCCTTATTTCTCCCTATATTTTATTTCTTCTTTAAGTCGATTTCTATTAGATTTACTTGATTAAAATCATATTTATTTATTTTCACGTCGATTTGATTCTAGCCGTCTAACTAGGATCTTATCACAAATAAGAGTTCAGCCAACCTATTCATTAACTATTTAGAAAAATATACAAAATATTTGGTAGAATCTTAATGTCCTTATTTAGGGGGTGCAAAGGAGATGAAGTTATTGTGGGGTTTCAAGAGTTAATTATTGTAAACAAAAAGTAATAAAAAATAAAATAAAATAGTGATACATTATATTTTTAATGAATTGTTATAGTGCCTACTACTAGAGTCTAGAGTTGTCAAATATGCGGGTTGGATTGAAATTAGAGATATTAAAATGGGTTGAAATAAAAAGCGGGTTGGGTCTTGACCCACCCAATTTGACACACTTAATCTCAATAATTTTAATATATTGTTATTTAAGTCTTATAACCACAATTTGAATTTCAACTCAAGAAAATTTTAAAAAAGATGTTACAAATGGATAGATAAATCCTAAAAGATATAAAATATATAGTAATTCATACCTTCGATATGGTAACATAAAGAGTCTTAAAACGGATTGAAATTGGAGACTAAATTGGGCTCAATTGATGATTCTCTTAAAACTAGTTAAGACTTGATGAGTTAAGATTGAACCCAACCACTAAAATTATGGACGAATTACCTACAGTTGGATCATTTTTGGCACCCCTACCTACTACCCATAATTTTTTTTAACCTACTATCCATAATTTTTTTTAATTACGTATGCATATAAACAAATACAAATGTGGGCAGAGTGAAAATAAAAAGGAGGAGGAGTGGCTCGTATTTTGCATTTGCTTCACCGTCAAATTCATCATTATTTTTAGTCGCTTCTCCTTTGTCTCCTCTCTTGTTCATCATCTCCTCTCTTCAGGTAAATCATTCTTCTCCTTCGATTATCTACAAATCTCGATTTTTTTTTAGTGATATCGAATTCAAATTACGATGTATTAATGTATTCTCTTCGATTATTAGATCTGTTTGCTAATCTGTGGTTTGATTATTTCTTCAATTTTAGGTTTTATATATCTAATTTGGTGATTTTATTAGTTTATTGTTTCTCTAAAGTTATTTCAGAATCTGTTGCATCGTTGCGAAGTTGAGTGTATAGTGAAGTTTAAGGAATTGTGATATGGTAAACAAATGTGATTTGGACGAATTTTACTTGAGGTGCTATCCTTCTTAATTTGTACAACTTTTAACAATTGTTTTATTACTATATAACATTAAAGAAAGATTATACACTTTAATTCTCAGAGAATTGATTGAAAAATTGATATAAGATGTGGTTTTTTGAGTTTTGTTAATGTCCGTTGTCTTTTTATTTGGGGGCATGTTATCGTTGTTAAGTTTCTGCATTTGGAAGTAGTGGCAGGCCTAGGGTTTTGAAGTCATGGGTGCTCGCGGGGAAGAGCTGCCTAAGAGGAGGAAAAGAATGAGTTTTGTTGTGATGTGAGACTAGACTAAAGTTCCATTTGTTAAAAAGGAAAAAAAATATATTCTATTTTGGGAACAAGGTTGGGAAATCGGGAAAGTAAGTATAAAAAGGAAAAATGAAAGTAAAAAAGAAAGCAAATAAATAGCATGAAAGGAAAAAAATGCATCGGCTTATTTAAGAGGAGAAGGGTAGAGGGTAGACCTATTATCCACTGTGTTTTGAACCTTGCGTAACTGGCCTTTGTGATTTATCAGTTATTAAAAAGGAAATGCATCAGCTTAAAAGAGAATAACTGTGTGAAGCTATTTCAGCACTCACCACAAGCATATTGTAGCCCAGCACCTCGTACTTGATCAGCTAGCACATCCATCTTTCACAATTCTGAGTGCTCACTCTATTTTTATATAGCTTTTTCCTTGATCAATTACGCAAATATATTGGATGTGATAAAAATTCATGGGTGATTGAGCACCCACAAGGATCTAGTTGGGTCTACCCCTACATTGCAGTGTCATTACCTAGTGAAGCGCAAGGATGTTATAATCTGAAATTTACTGTTCATGTATAATAATCTTAAAGTTATATTATTATGATATTATGCTTATTGGGACTAGAGTATAGAATTACCTATCAAGAAGTGTTCTGACAACTCTGAAGAAATTGCATAGTCATTTCTGCTCTTACTCTCATCTAGAGATATCATTCTACCTCTATGTATTACAACAATGGCTACAGGAGGAAACAAGTCTAAGCCAAATTGAAGTTAGGTTCAAACCATTGTTCTTTGTTTATTTTGTTTTTGATCAGTAGGCTCAAAACTTTATTTTATGATGACATTAGTTAGTAGATATTTAACTTGCATGTCTAGAGGACAGATTTAGAGGGCTCTTGCTTTATTTTTTTCCTTTTTCCTTTGTTGTTTGTTTGTTTTAAGGGGTTGTTCATAAACCTACATGTATATTGACATGGGTTTCTTGTCAGACAAATAGCTTGAAATTGATCATCTTCAGTAACTTTTAGCATTTTACATTCACTAAGGACAATAACAGAGAATGGTCAAAAGGTCAGTTCCATTTGTTTGTTTGTTCATTTTCTATAATTTTCTAACGACACAAATGACCAATCAAAATGGCCTTCCCACCCCTCCTCAACTGTTGTTTTCGGTTGACCAGATATGGAGCGTTTTGAAGCAGGAATTATACCATGTTGCAGTGCCTAGAGGGGATCAAGCATTTAGGTGCCTCTCTGTCTAAATGTTGTGATCTGGACAGACAATCAACAGCCTTTGAAGATCCAGAGATCCTTGCACGAGAGACAGTTTGTATGCTATTGGAACACATCTGTTAACATTTTATTTCTGCTATTTGAAAACATAGAAAGAAAGATGAACCAAAAGCAATGCTTGTCTGATTGCAAGTTTGTCTTTTTTATGATGGTGTCATCTGGAAATCTGTATTTGCATTTTGAAGATTGTGTTCTTTTAAATCAAAAGCAAAAACTTGATTTATTTTTGCATAATTCGTTATGTTGTTTTCGATGTCATACTCTGTCATAAAGGTATTGGGGCAAGGAATTGGAATATACAAATTTGATATATGAGTGCCCTAATTTATATTGTTGGTCATATTGACATTCAACTAACATAAATAATGTTATAAACCTATATAATCTCATTCTTGTTGCAGTTAGCGTCAGTGAGATTGAAGCTCTCTATGAGCTTTTTAAGAAGATTAGCAGTGCAGTGGTTGATGATGGGCTGATCAACAAGGTTTGTGTTTCATCCTTTGTTAACTACAACTTTGGGAAATAGCACCATTGTGTTTGAGATATAGGTATTCTAGCAGTTAAACTCTTCTTTGGGTTTCTTGCATGAATTTTTATTCAATCTTGGGTCCATAGGCATTGATTTTTGAGGCTATTACTAAACTGTAGGAAGAATTTCAATTGGCGCTATTCAAGACGAACAAAAAGGAAAGTTTGTTTGCAGATAGGGTACGTTCTCCTTGCTAACTAGATTAATCTTTTCATTTTGCTTTGGTTATTACAAATTTTGGTAGAGCGAAGGACGTTATTTCCTGCACATTAGATCAACTAGTGATATCATTATGAAAATCACAATTACTATTTCCTAAACAGATGAAGTTGCAGTAGTAGTTCTTTTAATGGGTTATTTCTATAAGGATTCAAGTATATTAAGTATCAATTTACTTGTTCAATCACTATGTATAATACATTATTTTAGTTTTAAGGTTAAAGGATAAATAGCTCAGCGTTTTATCTCTTTCTACTTGGACTTATTTAATTGTAGGTATTTGACTTATTTGACACAAAGCACAATGGAATCTTGGGTTTTGAGGAGTTTGCTCGTGCCCTCTCTGTTTTCCATCCAAATGCTCCTATTGATGATAAGATTGAGTGTATGCAAGTTGCTTAACTATGTCAATAGTGTCACTTCGTGTAATCCTGCTTCTAATGGTATTGCTATTGTAGTTTCTTTTCAGCTATACGATCTCAAGCAACAAGGCTTCATTGAGAGGCAAGAGGTAAGCTTATCTCTCATAAGGTGAAACAGTTACTTTCACTTATGAACACAAATCTGTTGTAATATTTTGATCGCTCATATGTTTTTCTACTTTTTAGATGCTCTAGTCAGTAGCTCTAGTTAGGGTTAACTCAACATGTCTTGGAAATTTTATTTCACATTTGATGCATTTCCAGAATGCTTGACATGATAATAGTTTGGTCTCTATGCAGGTGAAGCAAATGGTGGTTGCTACCCTTGCTGAATCTGGTATGAATCTATCAGATGATGTTATTGAGAGCATAATCGATAAGGTGCTTCATCAATCTACATTTAGATACCTCTGTTAGTATATCTTTCATTTTGAATTGAAGGAGTGGCTCTCCTGTTTACATGTACACTGAGGCAGTAGTACTTCCGTTTCTTGGTTGTCTCCTTTGCTATCTATCTTTGTTAGTTTAGTTCCATTGGAGTTTGTCATTTTCAAGGATGGTTTCTTGGTGACTTGGACCTACAGGAAAAGAAGCACCACCAATCCTGTGTGGTTTCTTCAAGGATGATGTCTTGATAATGGACCTAAAGGAAACAAAGCACCCCTAGTTCCTAGTGTGTAACATAATATGAAAACATACTTTCTTAGGAGTGAATTCTTTCTTTTTATGGTATGGGTAATTAGTTGGTTGGCAACTGATATAAGAGATCACGTGAAGGAGACTTTAACAGCCATTTTGGACAGGCAGGTTCACAAATTGAGGTCGGAAGAGCTTTCTTTGGTTAAAGTGTTGTGGAGGAACCATCCACACGAGGAGGCAACTTCAGAGATCCAGGGCATGCAGCTCACTGCCGTTTGAAACATCATGTATACTTCTTACTCCGTTCAAGGACGAACCAGAGCTTAAGTGGCAGAGAATGTAATAACCTTATATTATTGATATATATATAATTTATGAGATGCAGAATTATTAAGCCGTCAGTGGGCCTAATTTACTATTTTACTTGTTAGTTGGGTAATGAAGTAATTTGGACAATAAATAATAGTGAAAAAGTGGGCTAGGCACACATCTTTCCTTTTTGGCTTACATATTAGGACCTAGGGTGAAGAGAAAGAGTAAAAGAGGACTTGGTTCATTAGCTAATGTATAGAAATAGAGGGCTTTGGAAGCAGCCAATGGTGTACTGTAACGGGAAATACAATTATTACCATTTCAATTTGGTTAACTTATCATTTGGATGGAGAGTTATTGTGGGAAAAACCATTTCAATTTGGTTAACTTATCATTTGGATGGAGAGTTATTGTGGGAAAAACCATTTCAATTTGGTTAACTTATCATTTGGATGGAGAGTTATTGTGGGAAAAACCATTTCAATTTGGTTAACTTATCATTTGGATGGAGAGTTATTGTGGGAAAAACCATTTCAATTTGGTTAACTTATCATTTGGATGGAGAGTTATTGTGGGAAAAACCATTTCAATTTGGTTAACTTATCATTTGGATGGAGAGTTATTGTGGGAAAAACCATTTCAATTTGGTTAACTTATCATTTGGATGGAGAGTTATTGTGGGAAAAACCATTTCAATTTGGTTAACTTATCATTTGGATGGAGAGTTATTGTGGGAAAAACCATTTCAATTTGGTTAACTTATCATTTGGATGGAGAGTTATTGTGGGAAAAACCATTTCAATTTGGTTAACTTATCATTTGGATGGAGAGTTATTGTGGGAAAAACCATTTCAATTTGGTTAACTTATCATTTGGATGGAGAGTTATTG
>JAJOOO010014140.1:0-23127 GCA_029582685.1 Solanum piurae | reverse complement strand
AAATTTTTTAATTCAAACTTTAAAACTATAAAATTTTAAAAGTGTAAATTTCACCCTTTAAAAGTTTGAAAATTTAAATTCAAACTTTAAAACTATAATACTATAAAAGATTAAAAGTTTAAATTTCACACTTTAAAAGTTCGAAAATTTAAATTCCAACTTTAAAACTATAAAAGTTTAAATTTCACCCTTTAAAAGTTTAAATTTTTTAATTCAAACTTTAAAACTATAAAATTTTAAAAGTGTAAATTTCACCCTTTAAAAGTTTGAAAATTTAAATTCAAACTTTAAAACTATAAAACTATTAAAGTTTAAATTTCACACTTTAAAAGTTTGAAAATTTAAATTCAAACTTTAAAACTATAAAACTATAAAAGATTAAAAGTTTAAATTTCACACTTTAAAAGTTTGAAAATTTAAATTCAAACTTTAAAACTATAAAAGTTTAAATTTCACCCTTTAAAAGTTTGAAAATCTAAATTCAAACTTTAAAACTATAAAACTATAAAAGTTTAAATTTTACCCTTTAAAAGTTTGAAAATTTAAATTCAGACTTTAAAACTATAAAACTATAAAAGTTTAAATTTCACACTTTAAAAGTTTGAAAATTTAAATTCAAGACAATAAAAAAAAATTAAGGCGAATAGCCTATACTTTTATTAATATTTATTAAATAGTACAATTTGAGTTACAAAATATTAGTAGAGTATTAAAAAATCTAATCTACACAGCCACCTTCTAGGAAGGGTTCTGTTTGAATTAGACCTCAGATTATTATACTCATACTAATAGACATTTAAATTTAATAGTTCATGCTACCAAGGAAATATTTTTTTAAATCATTTAACATTTCTCTAGTCACATGCTCTGGAATTGGTTGATTAGCTAGTTCCTCCATTGTATCAATGCCGTCATCACTAAAATCTTGCATTATTTCATCAACGTCATTTTCAAATTTGGTCGGTAAAGTTGGTGACCATAACTCCTTCTCTCGCCATTAATTCAATCTCTAAATAGTACCGATATCTCCAAGCTATCTGCTGCTAATGAATATCTATGCTCTCCAATTTGAAATCTTGTTGCACTAAAAGCGCCTTCCGAAGCTACTGAAGATGCTTGAATAGCTAACACATCTCGAGCAACCGATTGAAGTTTTGGAAATCCCTGACCGCGATTGCTCCACCATTCTAGAAGATCAATAGTAGTAGGTTTTGTATTTTTATTAATATATGCATCAAAATCATTTCTATCATTATGAGAAAGTTCAAGATAACAATCTATCATATCATCAATATCATCTTCATTATTATATCTACTCCTAGAACTTTGAGGTTCTTCATTATGTACTACATTCATTATATTAGAATTATACAAGTCATACAATTTTCTAGCTTCAATTTTTATACTATCTTTAACATCTTGACAACTAGGTGTTTCATCATCTTCACTATCAATACCCAAATTAAAATATATTTTATCAACCATTCATGATGCACTTTCATCTTTATAATGTGGGTTTAACAAACAGGCGGTTAAATAAATTTGAAGAATAAGAATAAAATATTTTAAAAATTTTTCAATCATTTTCTTAATAGATTCTTCAAATCTTGGTTTATTTTAAAATTTATAAAATTTACTAGAAATAGCACAAATATTAGGTGAAACAGAGAAATAATTGGATAATAAAGTGCAGATATTTTTTTTGTAGTTAAATAAAAAACTTTTAAGAATTCTATAAGTTCTTTTATGTCATTCCAATCATTATCATCAAGTCTATATGTCATATTTGAATTATGAGCATTCCAAACCATTTGTAAAGGTTTCCTATATTTATAAGCGACTTCAAGCATTTCATATAAAGAATTCCATCTAGTACACACTGATTTTGGAATTTTTCTAGGTGGAAGATTAAATTCACGACAACGATTTTCAAAATCTCTACGTCTAGACTTAACTTGACATTTAAAAATAAAATGACATGCAGTTTCAACTTTTATGCAACCATCATTATACATTGCTATACCATCTCTAACATTAGAAGGATTTAATTTTGTTTGGACCATATTAGAGCCTTCTACTCCTATATTTTCAGGAAGAGTGGTACCATTCTTTTTAGCTTCGGCTACAACTTTAGCATGCACAAATTTATTTTTACAACATGACATTAAATGATTACTCAAATGTCCCATCCCACCCTGTTTTCCTACAGTTTTATGATTCATTCTATGTTTAGATTTATTACAAATAGCTTGTGTTTTATCTTCATTTTGAGTCATAAATTGACACACAACTAATTTTTTAGCGCGTTCTACCTTAGTCCTAGGATGCACGGGGGGAACGGGAGGGGAAGTGGGAGTGGGAGTAGCCGTAGCTGGTTGAGTTTTATCATCATCATAGTCATCAACATTATTATCAAAACTATCAATATAATCATTAACATCATCATGTTCATCATCTTCAGGTAATTCCTCATAAAAATAACCAAACCTTCTTTGTAAATGTTCATGATAAGGATCTAATCCACTATTACTATCAATATTAAAAATAGTTTCATCAACATGCGTATAACCATCCGTATTTATTCTTAATTGAGAAGTTTTTTTAGTTTTAGATTTAGAAGTACTACCAGTTTTTTATTTTTCTTAGATTTTGAGCTCCATAAATTAGTGATCGAATCAACTATGGTTGTTTTACCCTTGTCAACATTGTTTTTACCGGAATCCATATTCAAATATAAAAAGTGAGTAAATTATATATAATATGAAAATGTAATGCGAAGTTTTAAATAAATAAATAACTAAATAAGTAGAGACTAGAGACTAATTACTCACAAAATAACTAATTAAATGCAAACAAATAAATAACTAAATGAAAAGTGAGTTGGAACGAATGTACCAAACGTCTACTTAAAAAAGTAGACGTGTATGACTGAAAGCCGAAAATTAAAAGTTGAATTTTGAAGCTCCAAATTTCAAAGACCAAATTTGTAATTTTAACGAGAATAAGAGATTAGAGATTAGAGAGAGTAGAGAGAGTAGAAGATAATATTTTTGTGAGTGAAAAGAATGAAAGATTGGGGGTATTTATAGTTAAAAAATTGATGAAAATATAGTTTTTAGAAGGTTGGGGTATTAAAAAAAGTTTGGGGGATAGGGTGGTGTTAAGGGGAGTTATGGGGGTGAAAGAGCCGTTGGTGGGGCCCAAAACCCGTTGCCCAACGGCTCTCAACGGCTATATAATTAAGATTTAAGAATAAAAAAAAATAAAAAAATGAACCGGATCGGATCGGGACCGAAACTGGGACTAACCGGTAAATCTCGGTTTCCGTCTCGTTACCCCTCCCGGACCCGCTACTAACCAGACCTAACCGGTACAATCCGGAATCGATACCGAACTGGTAACGGACCTGGACAGACCGAAACCGGAACCGACACCTCCCGATTCCGTTGCCAGACTTACGCCAAAGTATAGGACAGTTTTGGCAGCGTGGGTAAGACGTTGTATCGTCACTTAGGCTCATAGTGGTGGTTGTTGGTTAGAGAAACTCTCATAGAGTTATATTGAATTTTTATATACACATTGAATATTATTGTATTTTTCAATACATTGAGTTTCTATCTACAGTTTTACAACTTTCCATATATATTGCATCTTTTATTATTGCTTTATCCTTGAGTTGAGTAAGTTTGAGAAGAGGTAAGTATGTTTCATTTTTATCAAGTTTCAAGGTTATGTTAAGATTTAGAATTCCCCTTACATGCTCGTACATTCCACGTACTGAGCCATTTGGCCTTCCTCATTTCATGATGCAAATACATGTATTCAGGGTCATCAACAGGAGCTTCGTTGATACCACATGCAATTCAAGTTAGTTATGGTGAGCCTCCTTGCTTCCGGGGGATTTCATTTAGCTTTCAGTTATATCAGTTGTTAGGAAGTCGTGGGTCTTGTCCCGACTTCCATCTTTGTCATTTAGAGGCTTCATAGATAGACAATAGAGTTTCAAAAGTCTGTTCATTTATTTTGTTAAATGTTTTAAAGACTTAAGTTTCCTATTGTAGGCTAGTTTAATATTCTATTTATATTCAGAGTAAATCATTTGAGTTAAAGATTTGTATTTGAGTTTCATGAATTATATTCAGTTTTTAAGCTTTTGCATGCTTAAGTTAGTCTTCCACTTGTAGTCAGCCATGATGAGGGTTCGCTTGGGGACCATCAATGGTTCTTGAGTGTCGGCCACGTCTAGGGTGTAGACTCGGGTCGTGATAAACTTGGTATCAGAGCATAGAGTTCAAGTGTCCTAGGGTGTCTATGAAGCCGTGTCAGTATTAACTTATTTATGGTTGTGAGGCCCCCACTTCTATAAATGAGAGACTACATACATTTTAGAAAAGTTTCCCTTCTTTCATACTCTTAATCGTGCAATAGAGCTATGTCATAGAGATTTTATTCATACTCGTGCGTTTCTCAGATTCATTCGACTATCCATCATACTAGAGGTGGTTGAAAAGTAAAGTGTAAAGATCCTTATCGATGAGTTGTTCTTACAAAAATCTTGAGGAAGTCATAAGACTCCAGAGGGGCTTGAGAGAATCCCAGGAATGAGGTAAGTGTTGAGTTTAAAAGGAATGCACTCATATTCATATGAATCGTGCGTTTGAGCTAAAAGCGAGTTGTACCCTCTCTCTAAGTCCTGTTTTAGCTGAGATCCTTATGAGAAAGTATGTTAAGAGCTTGGGTAGTATTTTCACCCTGAAAGATATAATGAATGACGAGATCATGAGCAGTAGTAGTGAAAGAGCCCAGAGTTAGAGGGAAGTATGCAGAGATTTAGTAATCTAAGTAAATGAGATGTTGTTTCGACAAGCTATGTTACTATAGTCATGCACCTAGTAAGTTAGTAATGAGGCATTTTCCCTTATGGGTAGACTAAGAAGTGATGAGTTGTGAAGAGCTCAGGATAGGAGGTAGAGTAAAAGTTGCAAGTCAAGATGAGTTAGAGTATACCTTAACTAGAAAGGGGTTATGATGATGTGTCATTGTGTTAGTAATGACCAAGTGTAAGTGGTGAATAGAAGATCAAGAGTATTCATGAGGTGATAGCTCTAATCTAGGCATATGTTCTTTAAGGGAAAGCCCGTAATATTCAAAGTGTTATAGAACTAATTAGGCATTGATGTATAGTGAATGAGTGAATAGTACTCAAGTTGTGAAGGGAAATGTGATAGTAAATTGCAAGTATGAATACTAAGAGGTGAGGATTGACTATTTGTCCTGAATTTTTAGTGGGAGAATGATTATTAACTTTGCATCTAGTAGTTATAAATTAGTATAGTAAGTGAGTAATCATATTGATTTTTGGGTTTACTCATAAATATTAAGCTTGAATTTGAGATGAGTGTCATGATCAAAATAATGGAAACATGAGGGTGATGATGTTAGTCTTGAGATGTGATCTAGTAGACTTGAAATAGAGTAGGCGAGGAATGGAGATGTTTGCTGCAATGAATACGAGTAGTACAAGTGAGAGTCCCTAACCTTTAGATAATGGCAGTGAAGTGTGGGTAAGTCACAAGAGTAACAAGAGCATTAAGAGGTGTGCCGATATGGTATGTTACCAAATGAGGTTCCAATTAAGTAATAATTTTCCATGTGTGCCTAGATAGCATAATTGAGTTGTCAATGTGGAATAGATCCATAACCTTCAAGTGTCAGCTTTGGACCTAATGGGGAGATAATAAGATGAGAAATCAAGTCAAGTGTTGAGAATTTCTTAAGGATCTGGTTAGTAGGAGTCCGTGGAGTTGTTAGAGTACTAAGCTTGAATGCGGTGTTGTTAAACATTAGGTGGTTCTTAATATGATCCCAATGTGGTGGTAAAGAGTAATAGTTTTGGACTGAGATTCCCTATAGAGAGGTATAGAACCCGAACCTAAGGATTTGGGTTAAGCTTGAACATAGTAAGAGCATACCATTAGACTCAAACCTTAGTAAGAGTAACCCCATTACATACCCAGACCAGCCGTCATTCGAAGACGAATGATCCCAAGAGGGAGATATTGTAACACCCCAATATTTTTTTTTGAACTAAGACTTACTCGAACCATCCTTCGTTGTGAGTAGTATTTATATCGAGGAATTTAAATTTCTTGAGTGTTAAGGTCACTATATGTAGAACCTTGAGTTCCAAGAAGAACTAAAGAGAGTTCATTCAAGTCATTCCTAAGTTTTTCTTAAGTTTTGGGTCAACTTCAAACGACCATAACTCTCAGTACAAGATACTGTAGGTGGGCTATTAGGTATCCAATGAAAAGTCTTTTAATTATCTTTCCAACGCCACTAATTTTACTAAATTTTGAGCTTTGAGTAAAAAGTTATGACTGATTTACTAACGAAGCTCAAACCTGGCAGCAGCTCCGCGATGGCTCCACTTTACGGAGCCAATACTGACCTCACTGCTTGGTGAAAAATTATTCCGACTCCCAGCTCATTTTATTTATTTCTTCAAGGGCATTTTGTCCTAAAAACCCTTAGGAGGTCTGATATACTGTGAGTTTATGGTATTTCTAATACATTTCACTTACAAGTTGTGTGTGTCTAGGGCCTTTTTGTATTGGTTTTTATCATATTTTGCAGGAAAGATGTTCAGGCGCGGAAGTACCGAGACAGCTGAAAGAAATGCAGAAAAGGGCATCTACGGAAGTGATCTACGGACCGTAGGTCCATTGACGCTCCGTAGATGGTGGTCGTAGATCAGCAGGCAAGGCATGGAAGGCAAATTAGGCAAATCTGACCAAGTATGGAACCACGGTGGCCATTGACGGTCTGTAGATTGATCTACGGACCGTACTGTTGATCCGTAGATTGATAAATTTTTTTAATGGCAGCGATTATTTAAAAAAAATTAACTAAAATCGCTACACGTGGAGCGATTTTCCATTATTTTTTTAAGTAGTCCTCGCCTCGGGAATTTTTAATAAAAATAATTTAAACTTTTTTAAGAAAATGGCTGCTATAGCAGCTATTTCTATTTTTTAAACGCTGCTGGGGCAGCATTGTTAAAAAAAATTTCACAGCAGCGATTTTAAAGAAATTTTTTTTTGAACCGGCAGCGATTTTATGTTTTTTACGTCAATTTTTTCAGAAGAAAATCGCTTTGTCAGGAGCGATTTTGCCCTTTTGGTTAAAAATAATTGATGTGCCATTTTGGAATTTTTAGAAACAGGAGAAGAAAAGTCTTGAACGAGTCATCTTTTACATATTCCGTATATTTTGATGGAAAAAAAAAGAAATATATTTATTTTAGGGTTAAGGACTAAATTGATCACAATTTATGATAAATAAAAGACCATTTCCATCAAGTCCATACATTAAAGACTAAATGAAATCAAAGCCATACATTAAGGAACATTTTGATCATTTTCTCCATAAAATAGCTTTAAGACTAATCCTCAACTTCCGAATCAAAATTTAGTTACTCTCCCTCCCCTAGTCCCGCGGTTTCCTTTCTTCCTTCCTCTCATAACTTCCAACATTTTCTCGAACAAAAAAAAAAAACTTGTTTCTTTCAAAAAGAATCTACACTTGTTCTAAATATATATATCAAATTTGTTTTCACATAAACATGGGTTTCTTCATGGGGTTTTTCCTAGGTGCGGCACTGGGTGTTGGTCTCATTGTTTGTTTTGCTCGCTTTCAAAATAACAGATCCAAAGCTCGCATTGATTTGGTAATTCTTTTCTTTTCTCATTATATTTCAATTGAAATTTCGTATTTTTCTATTTTTATATATACATATATATATATATATTTTTTTATTTTTTTATAGGCAAAATCCATAACAGCATTTGCCAGGATGACAGTCCAAGATTCAAGAAAACTTTTGCCCCCTGAAGCATACCCTTCTTGGGTAGTCTTTTCACAAAAGCAAAAGTTGAGTTACGTTTGCTTAATACTTTTGTTTTTTACTAGTTCAATTTTCTAACAATGGCTTTTGTTAAATTACAGTTGAATTGGCTTAATCATCACTTAGAAAAAATTTGGCCTTATGTTGATGAGGTAATTGCACTCTTTTAGCACACCTTTTGGTTTTTACTATTTTGTGTCATTTTATATATTCTCTGCTTAGGCCGCATCAGAATTGATAAGAACCTCTGTGGAGCCAGTTCTTGAGCAATATAGACCATCTATCTTAGCTGCTCTGAAATTTTCAAAGCTCACATTGGGTACTGTGGCTCCATCATTCACAGGTTTGTTGAATAGTTTCCATCACATTTTAAAACTAATTGTAGTAGTTAACTTTATAAATTTTGCTTGGAATAATTTAACTCCAACGTTTCCTTTTACGTTTTAGGAGTTTCCCTTCTCGATGGTGATCCTGGAGAAATTATTATGGAGTTGGAAATGCAATGGGATGGAAATCCCAATATTGTTTTGGATATCAAGACTTTATTTGGTGTAGGACTACCTATACAGGTACTTTCAAATATTACTATACATCCATTTCTATGCGTATTTTAAGAATTTTGTTTCTCCCTAAATATCTTAAATACCTCCATTAATCACCGAAAATCAACACTCATGTGAATGGTATAAATATCAAAAGAACGCAGTAGTTATGCCTTAAGAGACTATAATTCATGTTCTCAATAATTGTGTGAGTCAATCTTTATTTATATGTCTTTTAACTAAAACAAACATTTACTTCTTTGGTCTATCCTGTTATCATCAGCTCAAGTGACATAAGTACTACTTTCTTTATTGACTCTTGAGTGTTGAACATAATCATATTTACATCGAAATGTCCTTTTAAAGTAATAGAGGTAAGAAAATCCATTTTTTCTTTTAAAGATCAGTATAATAATCATGGAGACACCACAATTGATGAAGAATCATCTTACATATTTTTCACTCTTCTCCTAATCCATTTTTAATGCAGGTCAAGAATATTGGCTTCACTGGTGTTTTTCGTTTGATATTCAAACCACTGGTTGCTGAGCTTCCTTGTTTCGGAGCTGTTTGTTACTCCTTGCGTCACAAGGTGAGCACAAACTTTTATTTTACGTACTATTTATGTATCACAAATATGATATATAAATGGATTAAATACTTGATATGCATATATAGATTTGTATTTTGTTCCATTTTCGTTCTTCTTTATACGAAAAAAATAATGTTTCACAATCATGGTTCTGATATTATATTTGTCCTGCATATTTCTACCTGTAGAAAAATTTGGATTTCACTCTCAAAGTTGTGGGTGGTGATATATCAGCTCTTCCTGGAGTATCAGATGCCATTGAGGTTTGAAATGTCTTATGTTTTTGTTATTGAATGAATAGACCTCTTTCTCATTCATGTACATTTCCCACATATAAATAGCTGATATGAATATTCATTTTTCATTTCTTTCCCTTGTAAGCACATATTTTCTTAGTTAGCGCATAGTATACATACAAGTGACATTTCACATGACTGTTAATTTTGGTTAAGTGACATTTTTTAAGTGTTTTTTTATTTTACTGAGATTTTAAAGCTTTGTTGTCATGTGATTTTCATAAATTGAGAAGAGTTGAAAACATGGATGACATCCCTTGTTCTTGATCATTGGTCTAACTCTCTTACTTTTTTGTAATTAGTTAGTTAATTGACGATGAGTATTCATACAATAAGTATTTACAGCTAACATTTGTGAATTCTAATTGAGAAACATGTATTTTATTGGTACAACTAACTCTTACTTGAATGATCTTTTGACGGCATTCAATCTGCATGCACAGGGTACAATACGGGATGCAATTGAAGATTCTATCACTTGGCCTGTCCGTAATATTGTTCCCTTATTACCAGGAGACTATAGGTGTTCTAATTTCCTAATAAACATTATATTCATTACTTGACATTTTTTACCACTTAAAACTAAAGTTTTTTTTTTGGTTTGAACATGTGAATTAGTTCTAACTCTGGAATAACAGTCTTAAAAAAAAGACATTCTATATGCAAGGTTATCTATTTAGAAAGAGCAGTGAAATAGTTTTAAACAATAAATTAAACTTTTTATCCCTAAAAAATGTATATCCTAATCAAAATGATATAAGTTGTCATCCTTTGAAATATATATCACTTTTGCGATGTCTTGCTTAATTACTGCCCAATTGTTTCTTCTGATCATTTTTATCGGTCTATATTGGTAACTTTTCTATAAGTAGAGAAAAGTCAAGAAAAATGAAGAATCAAGTCCAAAAAGAAAAAAAAAATCAAAATAAAGAAGGGGAAAATTTCAATACCATTACAAACTACTAAAAACCTATTTTTACATATGAAATTGTCTTTTATTGACATGTAGAATATCGAATAATATTGTAATACAAATAGTATTTTCTAATGAAATGGTATTTCTCTAATAAGTCCTATGTTCCCGACCTGAAGTACTAAGGACAAGAAGAAGGACATTGTTTTCAATCTAAACTGATTTTGTACTTTGTAGTGATCTGGAGCTAAAGCCGATTGGTGTATTACAAGTCAAGCTCATCGAAGCCAAAGAGTTGACTAATAAGGACCTCATTGGGAAGTCTGATCCTTTTGTTGAGCTATTTATACGTCCACTACGTGACAGGACAAAAACCAGCAAAGTTATTGTAAGAGAACGTCTATCACTAGTTTGTCCTTCTTAATTCATTTTTCTCCTAACAAGGAATGGTTAACTCTAGATTTTGTTTGCTCTATTAAGGATAACTGCTTAAATCCGATTTGGAATGAGCATTTTGAGTTCATAGTTGAAGACATATCTACTCAACATTTAACAATTAGAGTGTATGATGATGAAGGGATTCAAGCTGCTGAATTCATTGGTTGTGCTAGAATAGATTTGAAACTCCTTGAGCCTGGTAAAGTGAAAGATGTGTGGTTGAAACTGGTGAAGGATTTGGAGATCCAAAGGGATACCAAAAATAGAGGACAAGTAAGAATATCTTGATATTTGTCTTCTTGTGGCATTAGAATGCATCAAATTATAACTGACACTTGGCTCTCAATTGCGAGCTTCATAGTGGAGAAGCAATCATGTAACTGCATTTTATTTATCGATTATCTAGGAACTCCATGCAAATATTATTAGGATGAACTAATTGTCTCCAACGAAAAATGAACATAGGAATGGCATCATCTATAATTCACTTTTTTGCTCTTACTTCTTAAAATAGAATATCATTATCTTAAAAGAAGAAGAGTTTGCTCACCCTTCTAGCCAAAATTCTTAGTGGTTGAAAGCCTTTAGACCTGCCACACTCTCTACTCTATGGTGTTCTACCATCATGATTTTAGACTCCCACATACTCTCTGATCTATGATCTAGTACTTCATCTTTAATCTATAGGGAAATGAATAAATCAATTATGCAGTAGATATAGTCTTCAATAATATAGTTACAAAAAACATGTGAATTTAATTTGTGACCAGTAACAACTTGAGAGGCATTTGAATTTTTCAGCTGACTAATCAACTGTTATTTCTATATTTTGTGTCTTGATACAAATTAATGAAGCTAGCACACCCTTCTGAAGGACCACTAGTATCAAAATATGAGCAGAAATCATTGATTTTTTGGTTGTTTTTGTATAATGTAAAGTAGCTGGATAATTTACAAGATCCAGATAAATGAAATTTGAGATCATTTATGGGTTTAGATTGGAATAGTTTTTCCTTTTTGTGTTATCATGTTTCTTAATGCTACAACCTCTCTTGTTTTGGTTCTCGTGAGTCTTGATGACAAACAACAATTGCTTTTACATTTTTTAAGAAGCTAGAAAATATTGGTTTTCATACTCGTTATGTTGATTATTCCGTGCAAGACTTAAAGAAAGAGGAGAGCCAGAAGGAGAACTTATGTTCCATGTGACATAAATGACTTATGGTTTTAATTAGTTATTCTTATCTTATTCTGCATTTTCATATTATAATGTCGTCATCCCTGCATTAGATACCAACGTATGATGCAACACTTGTTGGACACAAGGAATATAGAGTAGGTCACCTCACTCACCTGAATAGATTGATTCTTGTTGAGGTAGAAACTGACGTTATAAAAAAAAGCAGAAGAAAATAGAGTAGGTGTACATTTCCAATTAAAATGGGTTATATGTTTGTGATATTTGATTAACCATAAAATATACTTAATAAAATCCAATAGATAAATACTTGTGTGTTTTTATTGGAGTCAATTTGTATGTACTATTAAACAAAAGTTTTCTCTTCTTTATTGTTCTATTTATCATTTTTCGTTTTGTCATGAATTGTGCACTTAGGATGCCTGTCTATGCTATGTAGCCTCTCCACAAGAGAATTCTTGTTTGTGTCATCAATGCACACTGAAGTCTTAACCAAAGCTCTTCTATTGTAACCTAGCACAGGTACACTTGGAGCTTCTCTTTTGTCCTTTTGGCATGGATAGTGTGTTTATGAAGGGATTTAAACCCGACTATGCACTAACTACCTTGGAGAAGGCCCTTAGACCAGAGGCAGCCAATTTTTCACAAGCAATCTCTGAGAAGAAAGGGGACATCCTCTTTAGAGGAGTTCTTTCCGTGACTGTAATATCAGCAGAAGACGTACCTGTCACAGATCTAATGGGGAAATCTGATCCTTTTGTTGTATTAATTATGAAAAAATCTGGAAAAAAAAATAAAACCCGAGTAAGTTTTTGAATACCCTGAGAATGAAACATTATCTTCCCATAACGTGTCTTATATTTCATTAAGTTACTTTGTTTCAATATTTTTAAATTAAGCAACTTTTGTCCTACTCATCGTTCTTTGCTAATCTTAGGTTCTAAACAACACCCTTAACCCAGTGTGGAACCAGACATTTGACTTTGTAGTTGAAGATGGATTACATGATTTGCTCATATTGGAAGTTTGGGACCATGACACCTTTGGGAAGGTAAATTCTTTTAGACCATCTTGTATCTGTTTGAGTATTAAACTATTGCTCCACAACTTATGAACTTTATAAAGTTGATGTATCTCTGTCAAAATTTGCAAATTTCAGGACAAAATTGGTAGATGCATCATGACCCTTACAAGAGTTATACTAGAAGGAGAATTTAAAGATACCTTTACCTTGGATGGTGCCAAGTCGGGGAGATTAACATTTCATCTTAAATGGACACCACAACCTATAATCCGAGATTAATTAATTCTAGATTAGTTTTTTTTCTTTTGCCCCAAAAAGCGTATATATGATGGCATTTTACAGGAAATGCTAAGCCTAAATGGAAATTAGAACATGAAAAGGTAGAGCTTTAAAATGTTTCAAGTGAAGCAATGATATTCTAGACTTTCATTTGCTAATATTTGTTGTAATTACAATGTCAAAGGTAGTATTTCTTTTCTACTTCTTCATAACCAGTTTCATGCTGCCCTTTTCCTATTAGCTAGTAAAATGTTTTGTTTCATGTAAATTTGAATGAAAGACAAGAAAGTAAGGAGCTGATTTATTTTTATTTTTTAAAGAAGCAGAGGGCATTGAAGATAAACTACATGCTTATGTCTTATTAAAAAACATCTCAAGTTTGAAATAAACTAACAATAGGTTTACTAAAATGAAAATAAAAAGAAAGATCTGATTCAGTACCACTATATAATGTTTATAGCTTCCACATCGAATTTAGCATAATAGTTGCTTAGCTTTTGGGATAAATTTGATTTTTAAATTTTTATTAGGTTGTTTTAATTTGCTAATATATTTTAGATTTTTGAAGTTTAAATTATGCAAAAAATTTGTTATAAGTTAGGTGTTTAAACACCTATTTTTTTAGCTTAAACATTCTGTTTTATTCATATCATCGAAGAAACAACAATACATATACATATACAAGACACTTAGCATACATCATACAAGATAATAGAATTTAAAAAATTCAAAAGACAGTTTTAGATCATAGATTTTGACAAAATAGGAAGTCTAACATAAGTCTCAAAGCCATCTAGTGTATCATAAGGAAAGTGATTGGGACATAACCCATACATCACATACAAATGTAAATGACATAAAGCTATATAAGTGACATCATCCTCCAATGTATAAGGACTCAACAAGTCTCAAATCTCTAATGCAATCAACTAGCCACGAACGGAAGCAGAAGAGTCGTCAAGCCCTACATTAGTGAAACAATGTAGGCACAAGTATGCATTAGTACATTTCATGTACTAAGTATGAGGGGAATGCAACAAAACACGAGACATGATCATAAAGAGAAATAATTGAAAACATAGTGCATGCCAAAGTTAAAACGTGGTAAAATCATTTATGAATATTCATAAAACATTAGTAATTTACTTAGTTCATTTTGTGGGAATTTTACCATCAACGGACATAAAGACCATGCGAGCTATAACATGGAATCCAGTGTCTGCCCCACACCAAAATGGGGTGTCCTACTTTCCAAGGTAAGGATCATGAACTTCTAG
This sequence comes from Solanum piurae, assembly GCA_029582685.1. Lineage (NCBI taxonomy): Eukaryota > Viridiplantae > Streptophyta > Magnoliopsida > Solanales > Solanaceae > Solanum > Solanum piurae. The sequence goes on along the minus strand of JAJOOO010014140.1, from coordinate 8,662 downwards.
CTTATGTGGATCCACTAGCTAATGTCTATCTAAGAAAATCATCTTATGGTGGCATATAGATTATGGGACATGGGTATTCTCCCCTAGTCCGCTCTGTGCTAAGTATAAATCCCACGTAACAATCATTAAACTTAACTTGTCTTATCATTATTGGACATGGGTATTCACCGCTTGTCTTTTCATAGGATAGCTCCTTAGACCATGCGTCAGAAAACCTTTCACAATCCATGATCTTTTCATAATAGCTTCTTAAGGCTCATTATCATTCACTTCATTCTAGAAATGCCCTACTACTAATAGAAATAGTTATGAAAGCGTGATTTGTAATCATTATTGGCATATCCGGATACCATACTAATCAAGACGTAATTTAGGAAAATTACCCGAAAAGCATTAAGGGAAAATATAGATTGCATTCATGTCATGTGAGCAAGCTTTATAGAACATATAAATACCTTTATCTACAAGCTTACTTGAGTTATACAAATTTATTTCATGAAACATGCATAATTTTATAAAACATAATCATTGATTCAAGCTTCTTCATAAATTCATGCAAATTAGGGTTTCAAAATTCATAGATCAATGCATGGGTTCACATGGAATTGGTTGAAAAGCATGTAATTAAATATAAATCTTCAAAATAAGATCATAATAAAATAATTGAATCCATACAAATAGAACCCATGAAGAATTAAGTGAAAATCTAATCACATCTTGGGAAATTGAATTGGAGAATTGAATAAACCCATTGATGAACTCCCAACATACCTTGATTGAAGACCTAAGCAATGATGAAGAAAGGAAACTTGAACTTGAAGAACCCTTGCTTTTACTTCCTTGATCTAGACAGAAGCTTTTTGGAAAAAATCTTGGAGAGACTTTGGGAATTTGAGAGAATGAATAAATTGGGGAATTTCTAAGGGTAAAGGGTATTTATAGGGTTTAGATTTTGGGGTAAAATGATGTAGTATTGGGTTAGAATAATTAGGAAAAGACCCAAAAGCCACTTAATAAATAACTGCCGACCACCATAAATGGTGGGACCTATGGTTCATAAGTCCATTTACGGACCATCCTGGTCAACTGTCGGTGGGGGTTCAGGAACTTATTTCTTTACCCTAGAATGATGGGACCCATGTGTAACACCCCGTATGCTAGAACTACCAAAATGTAGATTTCAGAAGTTGAAGGTGCAACCCACGGTTGCCACCCACAAACCGTAGGGTGACCCACGGTCCGTCCTGGTGGTCCGTGGTTCACCACCTGCAGCCCCTCCCAGAAAAGGCCCAGAAATTTTTTCAAAGTCCAGACCTACGCCAGGACCTACGGAGCATAGGTCAGACCACGGTCCGTGGTCCAGGGCCGTAGGTCAGACCCTCAGACAAAATTTTCCAAGGCATAACCGACGGACTGTAGGTAAGGCCACAGACCGTGGTCCTGGTCTGTGGATCATGGCCCTAGAATCTAGTCCAGTAGCCGAACGACCGTTGACCAGCACGGACCGTTGGTCTATCCACGGTCTGTCGATCTGGTCCGTCGGTTGGCCCGACAACTTTTAAGTCAGGGGTCGTTTGGTCTTTTCCCTATGCGTTGGACCCCTAAACTACATCGTTTAACCCCTAAACTACGTGGTTTTGGTCAGTTTTAGCCTAGTAAACTAATTAGAACCTACCCTAGTCTTTTCATTCTCAATTAATCGATTAAACTTAGAGCAAAGTAGAGGATAATAGTTGACCAACCCTAGTTCCAAAACGCAGCAAGTTTTCATCAGTTCCAGCCCCGAAATCGAAAGATTTCTCCGTGGAATTCGTCACTAAGTATGTGGGATTTCACTAGTTGGTTCCTTTCACCCATTAGGTCCCTAAAATTCAGTCAGATTCTTGATTTCCTTAATATTATCTAGACCTAGGGTTTCTAGAATTTCAGCAGATTATTATGAATTAGTTACTTTATTGTTCGTAATTAGATTGTCATGATATTAGTATTGTTTTGCATAGATTCTTCATAAATTCAGAACCCTAACTATGTAGTTCTTTTAGTTCGTGAATTACATATGATAGGTCAGTTATCTCAGTCATACATGCCTTAGATTTGAATGTCTCATTATTAGTACATTAATGTTGCATTCTCAGTTTGCATGTCAATATTTTGAGCTATCCAGTATTCCAGAAATTCAGTCATAAATTGTTAATTACATAATCAATTGGGAGTAGCTTAATATCGAGTGGACTAGGGTCAGTCACACTCATAGTCCTAGAACTACGTGCCATGTAGGTAAGCCCCCTCTGTGGGCATTATACTTAGTGATCACACCATTCATGCCTTTATACCTCTAGCAGGGTATATTGGGTCCTCTCGATGGGGCGTATACATCGGAATTCACATTTAGCTCATGTGGTTTTATGTCAGTTATTAGTAGCTCCCTTATAGTCAGATTCTATTGCATTGACCATGTTATCAGTTACAGTCAGATTTCAGTCTCAACATGTTATAAACTTGGTCATTGGATTCAGTCATTCCATGTTTAGTATTTTCAGTATAACATCATGCCTATCTCTTATCATTGCATAGATATATGCTTTTGTTCAGTTATGTTTATTGTTCAGCTTCACTCTATCCTGCATGCTCAATACCATTCAAGTACTGACACATACTCTGCGCTACATCTTCTCATGATGTAGGTTCAGGTCCTCAGCTTCCAGATCATGGATAGATCAATTCCCGATCTCCAGTGCAACAACATCAGTGGTGAGTCCTCATTCTCGAGGACGTCAGACATGTTTCTTTTGATTTTAGTCTTTAGTTTCAGTTTTGCTAGATCTAGCTGGGGCATGTCCCAGCATTTCTAGTCAGTTAGAGGCTTATTTCAGACATAGGTAGTTTCAGTTTTAGTTTTGAGTTTCATCTTCAGTTGTTATTGAATTCTTCTCAGAGTATATTATTTCAAATAGAAATGGTTATTCCCCATCATTTTACTTATGATATGATTTAAGCTTCCGCACAGTATTTCTATTTAAGTAAATCTTTAAGTATGCTTATGATATGCCAGCAGGGTTAGCTTGGGGTCATTGTGATCCTAGGTGTCGTGTCCGCGTCCTGGGGGTAGCTTCGGGGCGTGACAAACTTGGTATCAGAGCACTAGGTTTAAGTGTCCTAGGATGTCTGAAAAGCCGCACTAAGTAGAGTCCTTTTCATGGGTGTGAAGTGCACCACATCTAATGAGAGGGAGGCTACGAAGTGTTTTAGGAAAACTTCACTTTCTTGATATTCTTATCGTACGTTGGTATGATCTCTCTTTATAATCCATCGTTATACGCTTAAGATCATGCCTCCTCATAGAGCTTACACAAGGAATGCTAATGCACGCAATGCTAACGCAGTTCCTCCTGTCCCAGACCATGAGGTTAAGAATGCAGAGTTTCGGAATGCGATCCAACTTTTGGCTCAGAGTGTAGCCAATCAGAATAGTCAGCAGGTTCCAGTTCCTACTAATAGAAATAGTGGATCAGTGGCAGCTAGGGTTCGAGATTTCATAAGGATGAATTCGCCTGAGTTTTTAGGGTCACAAGTTGGTGAGGACCCACAGAACTTCATTGATGAGGTTAAGAAAATCTTTGGAGTGATGCAAGTGACTGATAATGGTAGGATTGAGTTAGCATCCTACTAGCTTAAGGATGTGGCTGACATATGTTACGCTCAGTGGAAAGACAACATGGGCTACTTTGTCTTTTGTAACTCCTTATATAGCAATAAACTTCGGTGTTAGTCCAGAAACTCTCTCAGAACCCTTCGCAGTCTCTACTCCAGTCGTTGACCCAGTTATAGCTAAACGGGTATACATAACTTGCCCTATCACAGTCTCTCAGAGAGTTACCTTAGCAGATCTTGTTGAGTTAGAAATGGTAGACTTTGATATATTGTAGGCATGGATTGGTTACATACATGTTATGCCTCAGTCGATTGTAGAACTAGGAACGTTCATTTCCAGTTTCCAGACGAACCAATTTTAGAATGGAAGGGTAGTAGCTTAGTGCCTATGGGTCAATTCATTTCTTACTTTAAGGACAGAAAGATGATCTCTAAGGGCTATCTCTACCATCTAGTTCAGGTTAAGGAATCAAGCTGCGAAACCCTAACTCTTGAGTCAGTTCCTGAAGTTAATGAGTTTCCAGAAGATCATCCCGAAATTCCTCCCGAAAGGGAAATCGACTTTGGGATTGATCTCTTCCTAGATACCCAGCCTATTTCTATTCCTCCTTAAAGAATGGCTTCAGCTGAACTTAAGGAACTGAAAGAGTAGTTGAAAGACCTTCTAGATAAAGGCTTCATTAGACCTAGTATTTCCCCATGGGGTGCACCAATGTTGTTCGTGAAAAATAAAGATGGTTCTCTCAGGATGTGCATTGACTATCGGCAGTTGAACAAAGTCACAATCAAGAACAAGTACCATATCCCCAGGATTGATGACTTATTTGACCAACTTCAGGGTGCTAGTCATTTCTCAAAGATAGACCTCAGTTCCGGTTATCATCAGCTCAGAGTCAGAGATAGTGACATCTCGAAAATAGCCTTCAAAACTCGGTATTGTCATTATGAATTTGTAGTTATGTCATTTGGACTAACCAATGCTCCTGTAGTTTTAATGGACTTGATGAACAGGGTGTTCAAGCAGTACTTGGACTTGTTCATTATCGTCTTTATTGATGATATCCTCATTTACTCTAGGAATGAGGAAGAACATGCGACTCATTTGAGGGTTGTCCTGCAAACTCTCAAAGATCGCCAGCTATTCGCTAAGTTTAGCAAGTGTGAGTTTTGGTTGAAATCTGTTGCTTTCCTTGGGCATATAGTACCTAGCGAAGGGATCCGAGTGGATTCTTAGAAGTAGTTAAACAATGGCCCAGACCTATCTCTCCTACGAATATCAAAAGTTTCTTGGGTTTGGCTGGTTATTAGAGAAGGTTTGTGGAAGGATTTTCTTCCATAGCCTCTCCATTGACAAAGTTGACTAAGAAAAAGGTTAAGTTTAAGCGGTAAGATGATTGTGAGAAGAGCTTCGCACAACTGAAAACTAGGTAGATTACAACTCCTGTTTTGACACTACTAGAGGGTTCAGACGGTTATGTGATCTATTGTGATGCATCCAGAGTCGGCCTAGGTTGTGTATTTATGCAGGCGAGGTAAGGTTATAGCATATGCTTCTAGACAACTTAAGGTGCATGAGAAGAATTATCCGACTCATAACCTCGAGCTTGCAGCAGTGGTGTTTGCACTTAAGATTTGGAGACATTACTTGTATGGTGCTCACATAGATGTGTTCACAGACCATAAAATCCTTCAGTATGTGTTCACCCAGAAAGAGTTGAATCTTCACCAGAGGATATAGCTTGAGTTTCTCAAGGATTATGATATGAGTGTGCATTACCATCCTGGTAAGGCCAATGTAGTATCAATGCTATTAGTAGGCTATCTATGGGTAGTTTAACACATGTTGAGGAAGAAATAAAGAAACTAGAACAAGTTGTTCACAGGCTTGCTCGCTTGGGAGTTTGCCTTATGAGCATAATAGATGGTGGTGTAACAGTTCAGAATGGGTCAGAATCGTCATTGGTAGCGGAGGTTAAGGAAAAGCAAGATAGTGATCCGATATTGCTTTAACTAAAGGGTGCAGTCCATCAGCTGAGAGTTGAGGTTTTCTCCCAAGGGGGAGATGGTGTGCTTCACTATCAAGGTCGATTATGTGTTCCTAAGGTGGGTGAGTTGAGACAGTAGATTCTTGCATTAGCCCATAACTCCAGATATTATATTCATCCAGGTGCCACTAAGATGTACCCTGATCTGCGGGAAGTCTTTTGGTGGAATGGTATGAAAAGGGATATAGCAGATTTTGTGGCTAAGTGCCCTAATTGCCAGCAAGTAAATGTAGAACATCAGAAACCAGAAGGTATGAATCAAGAGATCAACATTCCTACTTGGAAGTGGGAAGTGATCAACATGGATTTCATTACAGGCTTACCTCGTACTCGCAGAGAAGTAGAGGGAGCTACTTGGGAAGTGAAGGCCAAGTATCCTCATCTCTTTCCTTCCGATTCCACTCCAGCTTGAGGTAATAGTTCCTCTTCAGTTTTTCAGTCATTCATGCACAGATTCAGTCTTAGTATCTTGTTCCTTCAGTTGTTCTTACATTTTTAACGTATTTGTATGTTCTTGGAACTTTGTTAAGTCAGAAATCAGTTTCTTGTGTTTAGTGGTAGGGTTTGCAGCTCTTTCTCTCCATCTCCAGCTAGTTAAGACTTCATTCGAGGATGAATATTCCCAAGGGGGAATTAATGTAACACCTCGTATGCTAGAACTACCAAAATGCAGATTTTAGAAGTTGCAGGTGCAACCCACGGTTTCCACCCACGGACCGTAGGGTGACCCACGGTCTGTCCTGGTGGTCCGTGGTTCACCACCTGCAGCCCCTCCCAGAAAAGGCCCAGAAAATTATTCTAAGTCCAGACCTACGCCAGGACCTATGGACCGTGGTCCAGGGCTGTAGGTTAGACCCTCAGACAAAAGTTTCCAACACATGACCCACGACCGGACCCACAGACCGTAGGTCAAGCCACAGACCTTGGATGATGGCCCCAAAATCTAGTCCCAGTAGCCAAATGACGGCCGACCAGTACGGACCGTCGGTCTATCCATGATCCATCGGTTGGCCCGACAACTTTTAAGTCAGGGGTTGTTTGGTCTTTTCCCTATGCGTTGGACACCTAAGCTACGTCGTTAAACCCCTAAACTACGTGGTTTTGGTCAGTTTTAGCCTAGTAAACTAATTAGAACCTACCCTATTATTTTCATTCTCAATTAATCGATCAAACTTAGAGTAAAGTAGAGGAGAAGAGTCGACCAACCCTAGTTCCAAAACGCAGTAAGTTTTCATCAGTTTTAACCCCAAAATCAAAAGATTTCTTTGTGGAATTCGTCACCAGGTATGTGGGATTTTACTAATGGGTTACTTTGACCCATTAGGTACCTAAAATTCAGTCAGATTCTTGATTCCCTTCATATTATCTAGACCTAGGGTTTTTAGGATTTCAACAGATTATTATGAATTAGTTACTTTATTGTTCCTAATTAGATTGTCATGATATTCGTATTGTTTTACGTAGATTATTCATAAATTTAGAACCCTAACTATGTAGTTCTTTTAGTTCGTGAATTACACATACTAGGTTAGTTATCGCAGTTATACATATCTCATAGTTGAATGTCTCATTATTAGTACATTAATGTTGCATTCTCAGTTTGCATGTCAGTATTTTGAGCTATCCAGTATTACAAAAATTTAGTCATAAATTGTTAATTACATAATCAACTGGGAGTATCTTAATACCGAGTGCACTAGTGTCACTCACCCTCATAGTCCCAGAACTCTGTGCCCCGTAGGTAAGTCCTCTCTGTGGGCATTATACTTAGTGATCACACCAGTCATGCCTCTATACCTCTAGCAGGGTATATTGGATCCTCTCGATGGGGCGTATATATTGGACTCCACATTTAGCTCATGTGGTTTTATGTCGGTTATTAGTAGCTCCCTTACAGTCAGATTCTATTGCATTGACCATGTTATCAGTTACAGTCAGATTTCAGTCTTAGCATGTTATAATCTTGGTCATTGCATTCAGTCATTCCATGTTTAGAATTTTCAATATAGCATCATGTCTATCTCTTATCATTGCTCCGATATATGCTTTGGTTCAGTTATGTTTATTGTTCATATTCACTCTATCCGGCATGTTCAATACCTTTCATGTATTGATGCTGTCACACCCCATTTCAAACAGGTCGAAACAGTTCACAACATAATACGGCTGACACTCTGATTTTTGGAAAATTGTTTTGTTTTAGTTTTAGAGTCGCCACCTAAATTTTAAGGAAAATATTAGGAAAACCATTTTTTATGTAAATGTAAACTTTGTTTAGATTTGCGAAATCAGTGAGATTCTGAGTAAGGGTTTTGTTTACTCGAGGGGAAGGTGTTAAGCATCCCTCAGAGCCTATCCGAAGATAGTCCTTAAACTCAATTTAGAAAAATATGATTAGGAAAACTTGTTTTTTTTACTTACTTTTAAAAATTAAATGATAAGTTAATTAATTAGTTTAAGAGAAGAGTACAATACAAGGTACAATATATATTAGTCTTATAAAATAGCTTTAATAGTAGTATTTTTATCATATTGTAAAATAAATAAATAAATGTACTTAAATGTATGATAAATTTATATGTAAAAATATATATAGATAGGTGTATCATAATAAAATTATCCTAAAATATATAGATGTTGAATTTGCGAAAATCTGTCGTCTTATTAAGACGTAAAAATAAGATAGTAGTTGAGTGTAAATATGTAGTAATATGTGATGTGTAATTTGAATGAAAATATATAGAATGGAGTTTTCTAAAATAAAATAAAATAAATGATACTAGATGTTAAAATTTTAAAATATTATATAAAGGTTTGTGATCTCAAATATGTTTATTATAAAGTATAGTATATATATGTAAGTTGTTTAGAACATATGAACACTTATTATTTATTTACATGTATAGACAAATTGACGATAGATCATATGTAGTAAAATAATATGTATATTTAAGTGTAGGCATTTA